>JBBPTU010000607.1:0-20702 GCA_038094295.1 Tylopilus aff. beelii | reverse complement strand
TTAATTATTGCTGTTTTCGACTCTTACAGCCATTTCAAGCGATTATAAGTAGCACCCTTTTTTCAGTAGATTCCAATACTCAAAATGTACATTTTACTTCTAAGATAAAGCTAGCGGATCAAGTACTAGTACCCTCGTCGTAGTCGCCCACAGTGTGGCCTGCACCCATCGTCATGTGCATGCAGTCAAGTCACGTTCGTCATCGTCTCGTGCACAATGTGGTGTAGCGCTCACTTGCGTTGTTGTCGTTGGATTGCACCTACGCTCGTCGTCGTCATCCTGGGTATGGTGTTGGATGAACTTGCATCATGCTCGACCCCGCTGTCGTCATTGTGGTGACGGGTGCCGCCACTGGGTTGCCTATGATCGTGGTTGTAGTCGCGCCGTCCTCGTTAGGGTCGTTGTTGTTGTCGTGGGTACACTATTGCGTTGCCCTCGTCCTCGCTGTTGTCGTCGTGGCAGTTAGGTCGTTCAAGTCGCTGTGGTGGTGATGGCAATCGGCGCACTGTCGCATTGCGCTCGAGCTTGTCGTCGCCATCGTGGAGGTAGGGACACCCTTGCGTTCGTTGTCGTCATTGTGGTGACGGGAGTGCTGTTGTGTGGCCTACGCCTTCGATGTGGTAGTGGTGATGGCGATGGGCGTATCGGCACATCGCAATCGTGCTCATCATTGCCGTTGTAGTAACAGGGACATTGTCACCTTGCCCTCGCCATCACGTTCGTCATCGTCGTTGTGGTAACGGGCACGCTGTTGCATTACCCGCGTATTCGTCGTCGTCGTCATCATACATGGGCGTACCATCGCATCGTGCTCGTCATCACTGTTGTAGAGTGCGTCGCCTTTGTCGCCGTGCTGCACCTGATGTTGCACCATGACTGTCCATGATAGGATTGTCTTCACTGCGTCCTTGGGTCGCCATCGCCATTACTCCAATGGACTCGGAGGAACTTGGTGCGCCATCTCGACAATTGCATCGCCATCGCCGACGATGTAGCAGTTGGATCGTCCTTGCATCAAACCCGCCCTTGCTGTCGTCGTTGAGGGCACATCGTCAAGTCGCCTTCACCGTCGTCACTGCTGCCAGTGGGTGGTAGGCAGGTCGCGTCGTCGCCATCGCTGTTGTCATCACCGTCGCCTTCTCGTCACTGGGATGGATAGCGGGTTGCGGTAGGCGCACTCTTGCGTCGCCGTAGCCATGGGAGTGAGGGTGGTGGCAAGATCGGCGTGGACACGTCGTCGCAGTTGACGATGCGGTGGTGGCAGTAGCAGGTCGCTGCCTCGTCGATAACGCAGCGGTGAGGTCGGCGTGGACGCCTCGTCGCAGCTGATGACGCGGTGGTGGTGGTAGCGGGGTCGCTGCCGCTGCCTCGTCGTTAACACAGCGGTAAGGTCGGCGCGTAGACACATCGCGGTTGATGATGCGGTGGTGGTGGCAGCGGGGTCGCTGCCACTGCTGCTGCGTCGTCGTCGTTGGCGCAGCGGTGAGGTCGGTGTGGACCCGTTGTCACGGTTGACGACGCAGTGGTGGTAGCAGCAGGTCGCTGCCGCTGCTGCTGAGTGGTCGGCGGCGGCGCAGTGGCGGGGTCTGTGTAGACGCGTCGTCGTGATTAATGACGCAGTGGTACTGCTGGGTTGCCGTCGTCGACGCAGTAGTGAGATCGGGGTGGACACGTCGTCGCGGTTGACGACGCGGTGGTGGCAGCAGGGCGCTTGGTCGTCGCTGATGATGCGGCAATGGTGATGGCGGCCCGGGCGTAGGTGTGCCAGGCAAACACCTACCCGCACTTGATCGTGCGCTTGAACGAGTACAATGGTGATCGATTGATCGGGCGCAGGACTTGAGGAAATTTTCAAGTCCTGCTGACTCATCATATCTCACGCTCAGACCAAGCGGGTCACGCGACGACGACGCGGCGGCGGCGACTCCGCTGTCATCTGTCATCATCACCACGTCGTCAGTCACGACAATGCAGTGTCCACGCCGACCTCACCGCTGCGCCGACGACGACGACGACGACCCAGCAGCAGCGGCAGTGACCCTGCTGCTGCCACCACCACCGTGTCGTCAGCCGCGACGACGCGTCCACGCCGACCTTACCGCTGTGTTAACGACGAGGCAGCGGCAGCGACCCGCTACTGCCACCACCGCATCGTCAACCGCGACGACGCGTCCACACCGACCTCACTGCTGCGCCGATGACGACGACCCAACGGTAGCAGCAGCGACCCCGCTGCCACCACCACCGTGTCGTCAACCGCGACGACGCGTCTACGCCGATCTTACCACTGCGCCGACGACGGCGGCGAGGGCGACGTAATGGCATGCACATTGCCATAGCGGCGACGACGAGGGAGTGCTCACTGATAACGACGACGATGACAGTGTACATATTACTGACTCTACAATAAAAATTTGTTTCTTGAGCTTATATTCAGTCATAAGCTATTTTTGTCGTCCCAAAGGCATTACAGCCTGACACCAATCACTAAAGAATGTCTTTCAAGGAAGCAGAGACACTCTTATTGATATTACTCAGAACCATAAGGATTGGTATTCCTAGTGTCTATAAGTGGTTATTGCGAACTAATATCACAATGGCACTTATTTCACGCATCTTATATTTGCCTTGTAAGCTGGGTGTTAGATGATGTTGGATGACAAATATACATAGGTCTGACGTTAACCTTGTAATGCCTTATATGCCCCTTGTAACATATTATAAGGTCTAAAATAAATTGTTAACATTATATTAGATTACAATAGGCTATAAGTGCTTCGCAATGTGTATAATTCTGTGCAAATTCCATAATTTCTAACGTGGACCTTACAATCCCGTGATGAGGCGGTTATTCCTCAAGGCTTTGTCATATGCTTCGATGAAATGCCTACCGCTCGTGCCCAAGGCTTGGCCGAAAGAGCAATTTTTGCCGCATGCTCTGGTTACGCACAAGGGCGTGAACTCCTCATTCGAACAGAAAAGTCACCATGCCTGACAAGACACGTTCTTCAAGTTGTTCCATTTCCATCTTGACAACAGCACAGCCAACCGGGGCGGACTCTTCTGCTCTCCAAGTTTGCACTCTCCCGCTGGGCGCCGTTCCCAGTAGGAACAGCGGCGAAGGTGGCGTGATGCCCCTTCATGTGTTCGAACCAACCCCTGGCCACTATCCGGATGAGCATGTCGGACAGGCTAGAGGTTCTTAGGGCCTCTCGTTATGTTGACTGACGTCTTACAAAGGTGGGTAGAGTTCTACGCGTACAGCCTTGTATAACGAAACAAACAGGTAGTTCATTTTCGTAGGGATGGATTTACATCTTCGTCGCATGATCCAGCCTGAGGCGGTCCCTGAACCTTGACTAAGGGCTTGGCACTGGGCAAATCTTTTTGTAGACCTCAGGTCTGACCTGCCGCCATGCCAACTTCAATAATGCACTTTATTGGCACCACTCTCGGCCATTTTCGGTACACATGAAAAACCAGCCACCATGTGAGCAGGCTCTGAGTCTGTCAACCGGCCATAACATTTGATCAGGATCACAACTCCGGAAACTCGCAGGTACCAAGTGCACTTTTCAAAAGCTTCTTGAAGTGACATATGTCAAGTTTGTCATGCAGACGCAGCAACAGTGACGTGAACAGGACTCTGCAGAGTCGCGCCAATGACGCTCGGTATGGATTTGGAACGTTGATTGAGAAAGACGGGTCTCGTTCCGTTATAAAACACTGTTCGTCCTCTCAAAAGGCAACAGAAACTTTCCACTGCTATCTGACACTCTTTGATTTGCACCTACCACAAACTCATCAAAGTGATGTCTTGCTCAGTTCAATTTGGTATGATAAGCGTACAGCAGAACAACTATGCGAGTCGTACGTCCATTCTTAACAACTGAGAATACCCATCACGACCACGTCACAGTCGCGATCCTCGCTGCTATTGGATATGATCACGGTGAGTTACAGGTTTTCTGCCAGGACGAAGTACCAACAGTGTTGTTACTAGTCCTCACATTTTCGAGAGAGGTAACTCCACACACTCCTGTCACGCGCGAGGGATGTTGACTGATAACTTATGTAGGTCGAATATATCTGGGTTAGTAGCCAATTATCCGCCAAGGTACCTGGTTTTTTATGTGACGACAGAGCAGACCCTGGACCTGGATGTCACTATTGTTCTTTCTTGTATGTATCTAGCCTGCAAATGCGGTTGTCCTGTTCTGCAGCAAGCTAAGCAGTGCTATAGGTCCGTTACATTGGCCTTTATGGTTACATGTGAGCGCCAATGCGTAACATACCCCAAGTACTGACTGGAAGTGATTGATCAGGATTCCGAACATGTGTATGTCCGGTTCTCTTAAGAATAACGTCGATTGAAACGCTCTCCAAAGTGGTCAATAGTACGCTGCCTGGTCTTGTCGGCGCAAAGGTATTGTCCTCTAACATAGATGCCGAGGAAGTGTATTGAACTTTTATGTCTTAGATGTGCGTGTTCATCTACCCTTATGTATAGTTATTGACTCACAGACTGTTGGTTGTATCTTTAAAGCTGTTGTAAGTACCCATCCCCACTTATTGCTTCCAGCCCACTTGGGTCACTTTTTCAAGGCGAAGTATTATTTCTTATCGAGGGATGGGCATTTCTCCTCTTTCTTGGTGCAGCCGACAGTGAGTAGTAAGGTAGTAACCCTTTAAAAACTCTGATGGAACTACAGTGGTGATGATTCTCCGCGTATGGGCAATGTATAATCGATCGAAGCCAGCCCTTATAGCTCTACTTGTACTCTTTTCGATGGAAATCGTTCCTCTTGCTATCTACCACGCACTCACTGATGTCCCAAAGAATTATTCAGGTACGCAGTGGCTATGCATGTAAATTGTGCGGTGCACTAATGAGCTGTTCATTCCCACATTCCCTGGTCGTCGCGCAGTGGGCGCTATTCGATTACCCAACTCCTCGTCTTGTTCAGTGTACTTCGATATTGCACCCATCTGGCGACAAGTACCTATTTTTCTACAAATTGCACATAGCGCTGTGCTGTGCATCCTCGTGATCATCCAATGCATCAGACAATACCGTTTCACAAAATCCTGGGATTTTAATCTGTGGTTCCACTTTCTCCTCAAGCAGAGCGTTCTTTATTTCTTTGCGTAAGCCGAGCCATCAAACTCCGTAAATGCATACGAACCCTAACGATGATTTGTATCACAGCTTTCTGCTGTGTTTTGTCGTCAGTGCGTTGGATTACTTTGGAATATGTCCGACGAAGGGATGGCGGTCGATATTACCGATCATCCTGGAATATGTACCCATGTTAGCTGTGCCACCCCGAATCACCCTGAGTCTCCGAGAGTTCGATGCTCAGCGGAAAGTAGGGAGAGGTCCTGATATTGGGTTCGGTTCGGCGATGGGCTGTGACACTACCGGGACGGTGGCGTTCGGGAGTGTTGAACAGGACAAGGAGATCGGGGAGATATCAGTGGAGCTTAGGTCACTGGCAGTGTAGGTGGTACAGTGTAGGGAGAGCTTCGTCGGCACCTCGAGACGAGCGTTCAAGGACTAGTGAACTTCCAGCGAAGGCGGGAAAAGTCAAAAGGGAAATCAAGATAAATTCAATTGCAGGCTCATTCGAAGGATGGAAACTTGTACTTGTACTTGACTCAATGGCGAAAGACTGGCACAGGCGGGCTATATTATTAGGGTGACTTGTGTAAGTATATATGGATAAAAGGAAAAGGGTCCATGACGTACCACGAGTTGAACATTGAGCGACAGATGTCCTGCCTGGAGAATTGATTCGAGGAATGTGTGAAAATGGGGACGCGCGCTTCGTTCGCTAGTGGCGTGAGTTTCGAAGTAACCACGCACCTTCCACGTTCTCCCGCCGAAACGACCTTATTCGTGGAGTTTTTACGTTGGTCTCCGGCCGCAACTTTACTGATAAAGTTCAGGGAGTGCATGTTAACATGTCCAATCAAAGATCGGCGTCGAGACGATTGGTCAGTATCACGAAAGTCTTGTGTGGACCGAAGTGGAACCAAAGAGTCTCAAGGCTAGCTGTTACGGTGCTATTTGCCATGAGCGAAGATGTGGCAACCAGCGAGCCGGTCACAGGACCAGAAACGTGCTCTTGTGTACCAACGACAAGTTGGACCGTGACCAGGATGTGGGCCCAGCGAAAGGATAATGAGAGGGAGAGTGATCGCCCAGATAGAAAGGTGAGTACCCTAGCAATCATATTACCTTGCTGGAAGCAATGGTCAAATGCATTCCGGCTTTGTGCCCAGATTCTAAACAGACGCAAACATAAGTACCCTTTTTGTATGCGATTCGTGATCTGGATTGCTTAGGTCACTGATATTTCCAGAAACAGGTAACGGATTCTTGTCAATGACGCACGATCACTGGCACGCTCGACGACCAACGGAAGCCCTAGACACGGCCAGCAAGGTTCCCGTCGCTGACGGCGACGCCTGGTAACCCCAGTGGACGTTCATCGTCACGTAGTATGTACCAAACTCGTCATGATTCTGCCGCATTGCGGCCATATGAGCTTGAACTGGAAGTTCAGATTCGAACGGCCCGGGCCGCAGATCTCACCATCGTACTGCCATCTTTCTCTTTGCACCAGGCCACCTATAAGGCAATGGATAATTCCGATACAGCTCAAAGTACCGAGTAAGTGTCATTGGCAGACTCAGATGTTGAGTTTGGGCATGTACTGAACACTACTCCAGAACCAAATCGGTCATCATCAAAGGTGGAGTTGTAATCTTGTGACTTCTCAAGCTGCTGCGTGGGACTTAGCACCATTTCGGACATCGAACTTCATACCCGAACCGAGCGCAAGCTCCCGGTCGCAAGAAAATTCTACGTCCAATTCTCCGTTGGCGAGACCGTGCAGTCAACAAGCACTGCAAAAGGAGCAAAGAATCGCACCTCTTGGGACGCGACTCTCCATTTGTACGCACCGTACCCAGCCTGTCTTTCGCGCCGAGAAAATAAATGTTGTCAGTGATGAGGATAAGGTTACAGTATGTTTGTTTGGTTCCGATAAACGAAAATTCTAAGTGGAATGCAACAGAAAGTGGTCTGAGATTTTGCCTCCAGCTTAAATGAGTCATAGCAATCTCAAGTTCAACAGCTCTTCAGCAACGAAACAAACCCTCTCATTGACCAATGGGCCCTCTAAGCAATCCTAGGAAGCGCTTTATAGCATCAGCCTGAGAAAATAGTCGATCTCTCCTTGGCCCAATTTATGTAAAGAAATGAAGGCCCGTCTACTATGGTGCCGTAACACATGTCTTTATAAATTGACACTCTGACCTTCGTGGTTGCCACCCATTTTCCTCCAATAGTTGTCGCTAATACCTATAACATGCTGTTCAGCAAGCTTGCGCTAACACTCTTTGGCATGGTTGCTATTACAGTGGCACTGCCAGTTATGAACGTGAAGCGCGACTCAGATGAAGCTGAGCTTAACCGCCGAGGCTGCTTTCGCACCGCGCCAGAGTCAGTGTTCTACACACGTATCATGTACCACACGCTGCTCACGACTTTTCCCAACGTGTCTTTAGTCAGCACGAACACTTCTGTTGAAACGTTGCCTGATATCCAAGAGATGATGAACTGGTGACCGACGGCTCGGTTGGGGTAGAGTTAGGACAGATGAATTGTCTGCAATTCGGGCGATGTGTTAGGATTGATGTTACGCGGAATTTGGAATCTGATGGTACAATTTGTTGTTCCATCTTTGGGACTCAGGCTTGGTTCGCGTAAATCGGCATTGACTTGACATGTTGGATTGCCTCTGTTCTAACGGCCATGATTGGGCGACAGTGAGTCCGTACAATTGCAACGCAGACTGAGGACAACTTTCCAGGAATGTTTTTACTGTCTACTTCAACTCCAAGTTGACAACTCGAAATACCATGGCCAAGTCCTCATCAATCTATCAAACTGTGTGACCTGGACCGAGGCCTACTCTAGGGACGACTTCCAACGATTTATTTGGCTTAGAGAAGTAGTAGGCACAATGTTATGAACCAACATCGACTAACTGTCCCCTCTCATTTCAAGTAATCAGTCACGGTAGGCTGACACTCAGAAGTATGCATTTATGCTCCTACCATTTCTTTCCTCACCATCACACATTTGTAATGTCAAGAAATCAGAAGGTAGTACTGCACACTTTCACTATCGGTAACAGATCGAGACTTCTCTCAGTCTTCGCTTGGCTTCAGCTTCTGGACTCGGAACGTTCAGTATTCGAGCTCAAGTCCCTCGTCGACCGGTACAAATAAGAACAACCGAGAAGGTAAAAACCTCGGGAGTGCGGACGCGGTTAGTACGATATGGAACAACCACATCAAAATGGGTAACACACAAGTGTATGTATCCTGAGCTGGTTGGTAGGTGACGACCCATGCTACATCATGCTGAGCGACTGCGGTTGCACTGACCTTCTCTGCAGTGATTATACTAGCTACATTGAACCGTCACGTTCCGTTGCTCTCTTTGCGAGCCATCTACTAAATATGTGGGTGTACCGACGAGATGAGCCTGACTTCTACTATGGAGCGAGAAAGTGTTGCGTAGTCGTAACATCCCGACCGAGGCGGACAATCTGCACAGCCGGTCGGCCAAGGTTAACACCCAAACATCCACATGGAGGATGCCCTTGGGAAAAGGGGCTATTTAAATTTCCTCGGGAGACGTTGGGCGCCATCGCGTACTTGGCTGTGTTGGAAATGTTTGAGATGCTAGCGTACTGTGTGGGTCGCTCGTTTTATAGCCTTCGAACGTTGCTTCTGGTAGATGGTTACCAGATCGTCGCTTCAAACCCCGCCGCTCAAGCCTCGCTGGCGGTGATTGTTCTTGCTGCAGTCTTCTTCCTTGGTGCGTACGCATACAAGTATCCCCAAATCAATTTAGGTGTTGGAGCCACAGCAAGTCCGACTGCCAGTCCGTACGGGCCTTTCTACAAAATAATTGATGGACGTCAAGCCTGGGCCATATCATACGCACAAGAGCAAGCCTGTCATCGGAACCTATCCCCCGGGCTCACTGGCATTCCTCCGGCGCTGCCATGTGACATTTACACTCTGAAACAAGTAAAATTTGATTACCAGCGACTCAGGCAGTTCCTCCAGTGGCGGTGAGGGGATCGAAGCCCCGACACTCACCTCCCAATCGCGAGTGCGAAACCATTTCCATGCCAAACACCCGGGCAAGGAAAGCCAGAACTTACACAGTTACGTACGCAGCGTCACCTATATTATAGGCCTTCCCGCTATCATTCCCTAGAAGGAAGTTATCCCCCGCATATTCCGCAAAGTTTCGATGCATTGCGCCGTCGTTTATCTATCTGAAAAGAGTATACATAGTATATTTCAAGCCGGTTCAAGACCACTTTTGACCGTGAAAGCTGAGAAACTCTACTAGAACTTGAACTGATTGATCGGGAGCAGAGCCTCGTACCGTAACTTATGGAGCCGATGCGGTCATTGACATAGAAGAGGTATGTAATCAGAGTCACGAGACAAAGCGCATTGCACATTATGGAAAAGGTCATAAATTCTCTTTCGTGGCCGTTGCGATCAAACTACATCGAGCCTTTGAAATAGCTCCCCGCGGCATCTGTTGCGCCGGTGGTCCGCGCATCTCGAGTGCTGTGAACTTGATGCGGAGTGCTAAGCGGGACCTCGGGACCAGTCGGCATCAATTTAAAATCTTCTCTGCAGGCAGTGTTGGGGCCGGCGCAACATGCACCCAAGATTGTGGAGACGCCACACGCATGAGCACATTCTCGCTGTGACTCATCTCAAGTCAGCATCTGTTCAACGGATCTTTATGATAAACTCTTACTTTTACACAAGGTCCGCATCATGACCCTTTTGTATTCGGTCGGACCCAAGATCTATGCCTGGTTGTCTATGTGTACATCCTGTTGCAAAGTATCCTGGACAAGTAAAATTCAAAATGCCTTTTGATCTATATCCATACTTCCCAGGTGGATTCGCTACCTCCACTCCAGTTATCGTGGACGGTATCACAGCTCAGACTGTCCAATACATGAATGTGATGCAAGAACACATTTCAACGGTTCTGAGTCATTCTGAATCTGCGAATTCCTATCAACGCCTACAAGACGAGGGAAACGTCTTTGCCAGCTGGTACACGATAGCCATCGCTCGACCATAATGGACAGCGGAAGCTACGTGATCGGATGGAAGAGATCGTCAACAGTCCTGCTACGACGGTCGACGAGTAAGTATCGCACATTTGACCCTAAGGTGGTGTTAGCTGAGTCATGTTGGGATTATCAGCGTCGCAAATACTCTCTTGCTACTGCAACAAGACATTCTCGCTTGCTTAGATGCCTCGGAATCTCTGGCAATCCAACGAAAGATAAGTGAACTCAGATAGGATCACTCTAGGCAGCTCTCGACGCCAGACCAGTAACGTTGCAACAGGGCTCAGAAAAGGCGCAACGCCGCGGCCGTGCCGCCGGAAAGACAATCTAGATTCCGTCCTCTCGTCAGGGCTCCCCCGCCTCCGACTTACCTGAGACCACGACTAGAGGAGCTTAGTCTCTGTCCCATCGCAGAGCACGAGATAAATTCCCTTTTAGTCAGTTTCACAACCTCGTCGGAAAGCAGTTTCGGCTCAACCCAGATCATACCGACTACTTCGTTCGCGTTCATAGTGTTCGCGTCTCTTTGGATGGTCCTGAGTATTCAATTCAATTCGAAGGTGCTTTCCATTGTCGGCGCTAGCTAGATTCACTTACCCCCATTCGTCGTAGCTACCCTGAGATAGTTAATCAGGACGAAATGTTCTCTTTGAGCATTGAGTATACACAATCATATATCGAGTCCCTTAGAGAAAATTCTTGGGCAGCCGCATAAGTTGCACTAGATGGGACGACATTTAGCGCCCCCCATGATTCTCTCTGTATCATCTCAAATTTTCTTGGTCTTCTTTGCTGGCCCAATCGCCACTAACCATTCTACGCCGAGAAAATCTCAACATCTGTGCGGGTCGCACAAAGGCAATGTAAAAACTCGGAGGCCGAGACCGCCGAGCCACTGCTGATCCGACATGACAGCTGTGATGATAGAATGCTGGCGGCGGTGATCCCGGCGCCCTCTTCTATGTCAGGAACGAACAACTAATACAAGAACCTATATTCGGTGGTATCTCACTGCGTTCAGGGCCAAGGCTTGAGAGTCTCAGAGGGACTGTCCATGTGACGCAGATAATCATCAAAAGCTACTGGGGCCTTGATCGGTGCAAACAAACTGTAACAAGTCGCATGTTGCTGGTCACGTGTCTTGATTTTTTAATCTGGGGCGCCGACTCGGGCTCTCTTCTTTGAACCATGTCCAATTTGTATAGATGCAAGTATGTAGGTTTCTCCTCCGTTGTCGTCTTGAAGGCCTCATGCATCCTTTCGCATACGTGCAAGGATGGGCTGTGATTCGAGATCACCGGACTTGATCGGTTCGCTACATCAACATTCCTGTGACCGCAGCTCGGCGTCAGCCTGGGTTGCCCAAAATTTCAAGGACCGGGACACCGTGAATAGGACAATTACTCTTCCCCTTCGATAAACCACACTCGTCTTACAAAATTACCACCTCTGCTGCACTCTCCCTGTTTCCTAGTGGTTGCTTTCAGCTTTTTTTTTCTCAATGTTCCAGGAAAATACCCGTGGAAAATGGCCAACGCGGACTATACAACTTGCCGGGGTGATCTTGGCTATGCTTCTGTGAGACGTCCAACAGCGATGCTGGTTACAGAACCCAATTTCCTACACGTTACGAAGTGTCATTCCCACTGGACGGCGTAACGTCCTTCTACCGATCCACGGCAGGTCGAGGAGATCAGGGCTGGTCCCCATTACGTTCACGTTTATTTCGTTATTGACGACGACATTCCTCCAGGTCTCTCCCCCTCCCATCGTTACCTCCGCCCGCATATCCTGGCTCGCCCGTCCTGTCTACATGGCGATGCCGATTGCCATGTTTCTGGAGCTTAGACCACTAACGGTATTTGTCATCTTGTGGTTATCCTTTTACGGGTGTCGCGCTCTGGAGGACAGTGTGCTCCCATGGAGACTCGACGGGGAGAGAGAGGTGGGTGACCCCGATTTTCATGTTTCCACGACGCATAGCTAATCCAAAGTGGGGCTAGACGTTGAGAGCTAACCAATTAATGGAGTGCGAGACGCTGAGCATCTCGTTACCCCCCGAGACGATCAACGACTTACGGGATGCATCTTACTACGTCCTCGCGTTCGGGTCAGGTGGACGTGGCGTCGTGGCCTTTGTCGGCCATGAGCCATCGGCTCTACGTTGGACGGTGGAACATCCTGCGGGTACGATGGTGACCAATCTCAGCCATAGCGATATGCTCATAAATGAATCCTGCAGGTGCGCAGCTTTTCATTATGCTTTTGGACTCCTTTGGCGCTTCCCTGGGGGTCCTCCCAGATACGTACACCGTAATTCGTGAGTCTACTCTTATTGATATCTCCACCACACACCTAACCCCACCTTATAGCAGGCTCGAAGAGTTGTTTAGCTAAGGCCGAGTCATCTGACGGTTCTAAAGCGGTCAATGCCAAAAAAAAGCTGTCTATGATTGGTCACTTCTCACCTTGCAAACCCTGGGAACCGTCACATCCAGCCAGCATCGTGGCATCTGAATCTGGTAGCTTTGGCGAACGGTCTGTTCCGTCGATAGAAGGGAATATCGTTCGCACGAAGAGCGGGGAAAGGCATGAGAAGGAAGGAGATGGTAAGTTGCACTGTTGAACCAGAAGCGATTTGACATTTGAACAGGAAATGGCATAGTTCGGATCTATGTGTGCATTGATCCTATGATGTGCTCCGTAGTGATCGTTGACGACGCGTGAGTTATCATGTTTGTTTTCTCCGACCTGTGGGACGCTGGCGCCTACTCCAGCCACCACGTGCTCATTTCTCTGGCTAGGAATGGAATCTTTGGCACGACGAATCTTATTATTGACTTCGTAAACACCGAAGATACGCCCACTTCAGAACCATTTTCAAACTGCCGACCCCAGCCAAATCGTGTAGCGGTACCCAGACGTCGCAGCCATCCTGATCTCTTACCCACCCAATTACGTCGAGCTACAACCAACTCCGGCCACAGTTCCATGATTGCTGTCGCTGTCTGCGTTTCGCTCGGGGGGACAGCGATTGTGGCGATAGCTATCTATGTCATCATGGTCCTTCGTCGCCGGCAAAAAATCATAGATGCTCAGGACACCCTTCCGAGACCCTTCGAGGTTACCGTGCCTGCGGCGAGTGCGTCGACAATAACCCACGACTTGCCCTCTGCTCCTGTCCACAATATTTCGCCCTCGAGAGTCAACTCTAAAGGCAGAGGGACGTCTGCGAGGAGCGCGCTCCTGGGTGCGGGATCTACGTCAATACCTACAACCGCGCTCTCGCAGTCCCCGCACAGCTCCTGCCGCGGGACGCGCGCACAACCTCCCCTCTCTGATACCCCTTCGTCCTCGAATCGAGCTGGATCGTCGTCCCATCGGGCCCCACCAAGCTCTTGGTCAAAGGCTCATACGCGTACCCCGCCTGGTCCGCTGTCGCGATCACATTCGTGCACGCAGGTCAGACAGTCCTCTTCCCCACCCTCGACCGTCAATCCAACCCCGCGCTCGCCCGGCACACCCGTGAGCCGTTCTGCTTCCTTCCAGGAGCAGCGCTCAGTCAAGCACGCGCTCTGGCTCTCACGGTCCGCGAGCGAGCTGTACCGCGCGGCGTCCTCCATCCCGCGCTATCGCTTGCCCGAGTACGGGTCACAAGCGGGCGCTTGGTCGGCTCGACATGGTCGGCGCTATGAAGACAGACGCGGGCTCTTCGTGGACACGTACACGCCCCCGACGAACCACCTGCGGCAGTGGCACTCCGCGTCGTCGGTGCACGTCCTCCACGGGCGTCCGCCCTCGGACCCGGAGGAGGAAGATATGGGCCAACCCATTGTTTTCCAGCATCAGGACGCTGGCGTGGTGCTGCAGTTGCCCCCACCGTATCACCAGCTTGTCAAATCTGACGCGGAGGTCTGATGTTACCGGTCGGAGTCGGTGGCGGTGGTGATGATGAGTCAGGCGTTTTGATCGGAGGAAGCAAAGCCACAGCAGATTACTAGTTATTACTACCTGTGGGGAGTGGCCATGCAGATCAATACCTGTATTCCTGTTCAGGTCGTATGGAGCCAATTGCCAAAGGGGCGCTGTTCACGACCGATGGACACGGGCCGTCGGGTCGGTAGTATTGATACAATCTAAACAAGAGCTACTGGGTTTGGGCTCCATACCCTCTGATGCCTTCAGCAAAGTCCCACGACGTCTCAAGGTGCAGCGAATCCGAGATCCGGACACCAGTAGCAGTGATGGTTGCAAGTTGGTACTGAAAAGACGGTGAGGAAGTGCTCGGAAACGTGACTCGATGCAACTTTGATTGGACGAACCTTGTTCAAACTTCGAGCATCACGATAGAAGAGGACGCGCATGCTATCCTCCAATATTTTTCGCGCATGTTCTTCTGTCAGCGCGTCCTCATAGCCCTCGACAGCTTTACGAAGGAGTGGCTGTGCGATATACGCCCCGTACCCGGTGGCGATCGTAGACGCCGTATACGTCGTCCCCAGCAAGTCGACATAGGACAGGAATCTACACCCAGTATTACGTCAGTGGCTCGTAGTGCGTGCGGCATCGCCCCCACCTCTTTCCATCCTTGAAGCCTCCGATGATGAGTGAGTTCCAGAGAGGGTCAAGCTTTGAACGCCGCGCATACATGGTCTGTGCCATGTACTCGTGTATCTCTGCAGGGCCAAGCTCGTGGCCATCCTGTGCTGCGATCTCCTCACGCTCGATATTGTCCAGCAATCGCTGTATGTACTGGAAGTCGGACATGTCGCCGCCAGCGCCGATGACGGTATAATCACCAACTGCTCGGAAACGCTGCACGTCCTTGAAGCGGGCAAGCGAGCCGTATGATGCTACGAGCACTCAGATATCGGCGCCGCGTGGGCGATTGGCAACGTACGTACCGAGGTTGTCGGCAGCCATCATGACGCCGTCTTTGAATTTGATGGCGAGAACGCTCGTACCCGTCACGATAGGCTGTTGTGTGCGTTGGACGCTGTCCGCAAACGCATCCTTGGGCCGATTGGCTGGTCTTGGGTGGAGAGGGTAGGTCCCGTATGGGTCGATCGCATCGTTTCTCTTTTGCAGGGCTGGTAAGCACTTGCACAGACTACCGAAACTGACTTACGGGGCGGCCCCAGTTGGTCGGAAAGTGGTCCATGACGGCGGATGGAGTTCGAGATCGACGCGCAAGCGGACGCGTAGGCCAGATGGTGTTTGCGGGTATTTGTCCTACACTATCTTGATGACGACGCCGTTCATCCAGATCACGCCCTCCGCCATCCCGCTGACACCGAGTCCGGCGACGCGCGGCCGGGGCGCGAAACGCGGCAGGAAACCAAAGGGGGCGTCCCTTTCTACTGGCCCGGCGAGCCACCAGGTCAGCGCGGCGGTCCCGGCCGGCGTCGTAGGAGTGCCACAATTCACCCCCGTGCAATGGACGAGTCCCACCATTCCTGCTGCCGTGTCAGCTGCACCCATTCCAATTCCCGCCCCCGTGCCTGTGGCGGCGTCTGCAAGCCAGCCCGTCGTGAGTGTGGTCGGTCCAAGCGATGCAACTTTAGACAGCGGGGACGAAGCTGGCCCCTCTACCTCGGTTACGATACCACCTGGTGCAGTTGCGACGACGGCAGTTGCAAACATTGCTGGTGCTGGGCCCAGCGCCCCAGGTCCTCCAAAACTGGGCGTCGCCGCCGGAGACGAGGATGGCGAAGGGGAGGATGAGCTTTTGCCAGCGATGGCTGACGACGACTACTCGGCACAGTTGTCGTGGCAAAGCGAGAGCAAAGACAACTTAAAGTGTGCATGTCGCTCTCGTTGCAAAACATCCCCTGACCTTCGCATCATAGAGTATTGATGGACAATTTCAGTCCAGCACAGTATGATCGTTTCGAAGCGTACAGACGGCATGCGCTGCCGAAGCAAGCTGTCAGAAGGGTGCGTCTTCCCTTCATGGCCTTTTTCGTCCGGACAACAAGACATCGCTTCCAAGGTAATACAACAAACCACGGGACAGCAAGTCTCACAGCCTGTCGCTCAAATCGTCGCCGGTTTCGCAAAGGTGTTTGTGGGAGAGATGGTAGAAAAAGGTAGGTCTCCCTAGATATTACGTCCTCGCACGCTCAACGCCTTTTTTTGATTCGGGAACAGCGCGCGCTGTCCAAAACCGCAGAGGTGAAACTGGCCCACTTTCTCCGGATCATTTGCGAGAGGCCTACAGGGTCTATCAAGCGGAGACGGGACGAGTAGGGAGCGCCAGAGCTGGAAGGGGCAGAAAGCTGTTTGTGAGATAGTGCATGGTGCTTACCCATCTTCGTCTCGTCTTCGTCCATACTTTACCATCAGATGGGCGTGCAAAATAATCGGAGAGCGGCACGACGGTCCGTATGACAAGGCATCCGCTAACTGGTATCAAGCATTAATGGGGTAGTGGTAACCTGGGTCGTTGCCATCGACCCGCCGGGGGTTCGATTCCCTCTTAATGCACATCTTTTTCTTTTTCTTTTTCCCCTGCCGGATATTCTCGAACGATGGTATCTAAGCTCTTTGATTCACTGTACCAGTGTATTTTCGTGAACACGCATGTTACCCAGGCAAAGGGAAGTGTGACGGACCGTGAGCGTGACGGTGTCACAACATCTTAGTCAGCACATTTTCGTTTGCGACCAGACTCAGTGCTTGACCGCCATCACGCTACTTCAGACCCTCGGCGACATGTCTGAGCAAAAGGAAAATCCGTACCTTGCACACCTTTCGCAAGGCAAGAGAGGTACTGGCGCTGGCACCCCGAAAGGTGCTGACAGCGAACCACTCTTTGGTTTTCTGCCGCGCAAGGTCACCGCTGTGCAGGTCCGCAAGGCATTGGTAGGACACTTTATTGGTGATTGGAGATTCTGCCTCATTCGTTCGATGTTCTCAGGAACATGAAATCAACGCGTTTACGAAAGTTCCACATACCCCTCAATATAAGAAAATACTAGAGGCACGAAGGAAACTTCCTGTCTATGCACAGATGGACGACTTTTACAAGATGGTATGTCAACCCCTATTTTGTGGCATCAAGGATTTTCTTGCATCATCTTTCAATGCATACCGGGTGTGCTGACGAACCACATACGTAGTTCAACGCAAACCAGATCATTGTCATGGTTGGTGAAACTGGATCTGGCAAGACTACACAGTAAGTTGGCGGCCGAGAGAGACTCATTTTGTTCCCTTTTTAAAACCGTGAACTTATAGACCGGTCTCTTTTCGTCGATAGAATACCCCAGTTTGTCGCGTTCTCGGACCTTCCACACACCAAAGGAAAAATCGTTGCTTGTACGCAGCCACGGCGTGTTGCGGCCATGTCGGTCGCCAAGCGTGTCGCGGACGAAATGGATGGTGAGTCGTCGTTCCTAGTCTTGCGTTGCATATCCGCTTATGTTGTCCAATGCGTTGGCATGGTGTAGTCCAACTTGGGCGACAGGTCGGGTACTCGATACGTTTCGAAGACATGACAGAGCCCGGTACCACGTTCCTCAAGTACATGACGGATGGTATGCTTCTTCGCGAAGCGATGAACGATCCCGAACTTAATCGCTACTCGACCATCATCCTCGACGAGGCCCACGAGCGAACCTTAGCGACTGATATTCTTATGGGTCTTCTAAAGTCGCTTGCTAAGAGGCGCCCCGACCTCAAAATCATCATCATGTCCGCTACTCTAGACGCGCTCAAGTTTCAAAAATACTTTGGTATCAAAGAAGGTTCCACCGCTCCGCTCTTCAAGGTACCCGGGCGCACGCATCCCGTCGAAGTCTTCTATACACAGGAACCTGAGCCCGATTATGTCGAGGCAGCGATTCGGACGGTGTTGATGATACACCGCGCGGAAGATCCAGGGGATATCTTACTCTTCCTGACTGGAGAGGAAGAAATAGAGGATGCTTGTCGGAAAATTAAAGCAGAGGCCGATGACCTTGTAAATCAAGACCCGGACTCTGTTGGTCCGCTCGTCTGTATCCCGCTCTATTCGTCCCTCCCACCCCAACAACAGCAACGAATATTCGACCCCCCTCCATCACCCCAGACACCTGCTGGTCCTCCGGGAAGAAAAGTCGTCATATCAACGAATATCGCGGAGACGTCCTTGACGATTGATGGTATTGTTTACGTCGTCGATCCTGGCTTTTCCAAGCAAAAGGTGTACAATCCACGCATACGAGTTGAGAGTTTACTAGTGAGCCCAATTTCCAAGGCCTCGGCTCAGCAGAGAGCCGGCCGTGCGGGGCGGACGCGACCAGGAAAATGCTTCAGGCTGTATACTGAAAAGGACTTCATGTCTGAACTCGAGGAGCAGACGCACCCTGAAATTTTGAGGAGCAACCTGGCGAATACTGTGTTAGAGTTGGTCAAAGCTGGGGTCAAGGTACGAGCGTTTACTGATTATCATCTGATAGTCATTTACGTTTTCATTTCTAGGACCTTGTACGCTTTGATTATGTAGATGCTCCTGCGCCAGAGACGCTTATGCGTGCCTTGGAATTGTTGAACTACCTGGCTGCTCTGGATGACGAGGGCGACCTAACTGCACTCGGGAGTATCATGGCTGAGTTCCCGCTAGACCCCCAGGTGCGAGCCTACGTGTGCATTCTAGAACAGGCCATGCTCACCTTCTGTTCAGCTCTCAAAGATGCTTATAGCCAGCCCCGAGTTCAGTTGCAGCAACGAGATTTTGACCATTACCGCAATGTTATCCGGTGAGGGTCATGGATACTCTTACACAACCATGAGTGCTCATATAGACTTTCTAGTTCCCAGCGTGTGGCTCCGACCGAACAATCAACGCAAGGAGGCGGACGCCGCAAAGGCCCTCCTCACTGTTCCTGACGGTGATCATTTGACTTTGCTCAACGTCTATAATTCCTACATGCAAAGTAAGCTAGCTTGCTATCCATTCATTACCCACACATTCACACGTCGCGCAGACAAAGGTGATCGAAATTGGGCTTGGAATAACTACCTCTCCGCACGTTCACTGGCTCAAGCCGAGAACGTTCGCCAACAGCTAGAGCGTACTATGGAGCGCTACGAAGTGGCTCTTCTGTCCACCGCTGACGAGAGAAAGAGATACATCAATATTCGTAAAGTACTATGCTGTGGCTTCTTCATGCAGATTGCACACAAGGAGGGTGAGAAGGGCAACTACCTGACGGTCAAGGACAATCAGGTGCGCTATACCCATAAATTAATTTGCGACGAGAGCTAATTGGCGGATCGGCGTTAGGTCGTCGGTTTGCACCCATCTTGCGGTCTGGACGCGCAGCCTGATTGGGTCATTTTCAACGAGTTCGTCCTGACCACCAGACCATACATCCGGACGGTGACGGACGTCAAACCCGAATGGTATGTTCTATTGGTCGTGGTTTTCTGACATCTAATGATGGTCCACAGGCTGCTGGAACTTGCTCCAGTCTACTTTGATCTCGCGGGATTCCCAGACGGGGAAGCCAAGAGAGTTTTACAACGCGTCGCCGCTAAGAGGGCAGGCAAGCTCAGGCCTGAAGAAGATGTGGGACCGGTTAAAAAGAAGTCGAAGAAGAGGAGTTGATCGGGGTCGACGGCCATTGGTCTGACCTTTGCGTGGGCTTGGTTATCATATGCGGTGGACGTTTCTCTTGAATAGATTGGTGTACGCGCCGACCGCAAAAACTGCGTTCGTTGCAATTATCTAGACATCCTCCACATGTACGCATGGTTACAAAGGTTCGTTTGACTTCTACGTTACTTCAGCTCGAGTATTCCAGATGATCCGGTTGGAGTGGCGCTTGGTCGGAGCAAGTGCAACCGACTCATCTGACAGCGCACCAATGATTGACAGAAGTGAACGTCCTGACTCAGTGCCCGTGGAGCCAAGGAATCCAAATATATGTACTTGTGCGCTGGCAGATACGAGCCATGATGAAACGGCCTGTCGATGTCACGATGTTCAACAGGATCTCGGAGGTCGGGACAGTGTCAGTACTGCGACGTCTGAGTTAACCAGAAAATGATGTCCGACCACCCCCAGGTTTGAACACTCACGAGCTGTTGCCTCGTGACCGATGCTGAAGCAACCGTCAGTCCGAGTACGATCAACTACATTGCGCTCGGCGAGAACGGCGAACTTAAAGGACGCACGTACATACATAATAAATAACCTCTACGGCATAATAAGTTACACACAAAGGCGACGAGTACAGAGGCCGTGCGATGCCTCACGACGCTCAAGCAAGCTCTGCAAATCCGACCCGCGATTTGCCGAAATCGAATTGGGTATAGACACCAGTAAGGAAGGCGTCCCCGATGATCCAAGACGCTGTCACAAGGAGGTTCGGAAGTCAGAATGGAACATTGGAGACGCTTCGTGCGAAGGGAGAACTCACCAAGACCCGTGTCTTGGCCAACGATGCCACTGACGCACTCGCTCGAGTTGTACGCAGAAATACCAAGGTTGAGTCCTGGACCAGAAAACGACTTGCCGCCAAA
>JBBPTU010000606.1:4919-20714 GCA_038094295.1 Tylopilus aff. beelii | reverse complement strand
CACCTAGGAGATCGACCTCTGGTTCCTTTGGTTGAGCAGGCGGAGCAGACGCGGTCTGAGTGCGTAACGAGGAACCAGCCGTCGAACGGGTAGAAGGATTGCTTCGAGAGACAGAAGATCTCCGGGCGACGGTCTCGTCATCTCCCGCAGTGTACTCTTCGAAATCCCGTCGGCCACTGCTATCCCTAAAGCCTCCTGAACTCCCACCAGAATAATCTAACAAAATTGCTCAGTAACCATCAAGAAGGGAAGATTGACTCCTTACCATCTCTTCCGCTCAGCCTATCCCCATAGTATCCACTGCTACCGCCGCTGTAGCTGTCGCTGCCGAAGCCACCATAACGACCGCCCCCAGACGAGAAGCTCATTGGATCGTTGCCCGTCCCGGTGTATTTTCCACGGTTAACCTTTGCTTTGCGCCTCTCCGTGCGAATAGTCTCCACGTCGGACAGAAGCTCGACCAACTCACGTGCACGATTGCGGACTGGCGAAAGGCATGAGGCAACGAACAACCTGGTGGAAGAAACATACCATTTTGGCCCTCGTCCTTGCCCTTGTCATCTATGTAATGGAAATTCCTGAGCATCTTCAGGGTAGAAATGTGGGAGCGCGCGTCGTCGACGACACGCTCGCTGCCATGCTTGATAAGATACTCGAGCAATTGCAAAGCCTTGGCTGCGATCAGAAGCGATCACCCATGTGGGTCGTAGGAGAGTTACCTTGTAGATTTGCCGCCATTGCCGAGCTTCCTTTTCCATGAATCGACCGTATATGCAAGGCATGATTTCGTTAAAGGTCTGGCTGCGAACGGATGAGGGTGCATGCGGTGTCATCAACGTCAAGTCCTTACAAGTTGAACGTCCTTTATTTCGGGTCAGTGGTCTATGACGAGGAGTGGAGATGACAACACACCCTTGGGCGATCTCTTGCATCAAGGTCGAACTTGCTCCCCTGGAGATATGGGGGTGAATACAGGGGTCACAGAGAAGACTTGGAGGTGTACCAGGGTTCGTCGTTGGTCGCGTCCTTCACTTTGGCTTCCATCTCGCTGATGTTGAACACGGCGTTCTTTGCCTGTGAAGGATGAGAAGCAGGCTCGGACGGCGTAAACGAGCGACATGCCTGGTTGTACATGGCTTTTATGTCGTACATGGTCACGCTCGAGAGCGTACTTGCGAGCGAGTCCAGGCGGTCCATGGTGAACGACGTTGAGCGTAGCAGCGGGCGCGGAGGGTGGTATAGCCAAGCTGCGTGCGACCCCCCGCGGAGAGGTCAACTCGTGTATGTCCTCCTCCTCGACTGGCCTCGAGTTTTTCCCAACTCCCAGGCCCACGCGGCCTCTGCGATGTTGTCTGGCCCTCATCTAGGTACTGTTCTTCAGTCCAAGTGCCATGCCCTGGGAGCTCCTCTCGCGTCTCCGCCACTCCGTGCGTCGTCAAACCGCACCCGAACCGTCCTTGCAAGATACCCCACCGAAGCTCCAGGAAGAGCATCCTTCCCAACATGCACAACTCCCGATCGACCGCAAGATTCTCCAGGATCCAAGCTCGCTCCTCGAGACGGAAGCCACGCCTGAACGTGTCTTGCCTCTCGGCCTCACCCCGAGCACCCGTTTACCTTCTGGAGATAGCAGACATGCACGTCGTAGGCCCAAACAGATTGATCTGTCGTTGGAGCCGCTCTCCGAACGGAGTGCGCTACCCTCGATAGACATCTCGCCACGGACGCCATCGAGGTTCACCATCAGTCGCATTTCCAGGATTGCAGGTGGTGGTGAATGGTCGACGTTTGGAAGGAAACGCGAGAACCGTGTTCCGGACGCTGTTGATATTTCCCCTCCAGATGATCCCCAGAGGACCTCTCATTCACCCTCTCCTGCGAGAGGCGCCAAGCACCTGAGCGTGGACAGTGTTGCATCCATATTCACGCTTAGCCGCGTCACCAATCCTTCCGTCGCGCACGGAGAACGCTTAGATCCTGTTCCTCGACAATCACTCGACCACCAATCCGGTCGCAAACGCGCATCTCCGACGGACACGACGTCATCCAAGACGCATCCGCAAACGCCACAAAGACCGTCTTCGCCCACAGCTCCTGCAGCTCCTGCAACTTCTTCTCTCATGCACTCTTTGACCCCCGAAAATACAGCTGTTGATTCGCCGCACACGTTCGGGTACCCGACCCCTCCTAATAACCCTGTGGAATCGTCACCTTCTCGACCGCCTCCCCTTCCTTCCCTTGATCACCAAGAGCTAGCACTCCCTTCCCGTGGACAGTCGCTGTCCATTCCGCAACCACCCACGTCCGCGTTCTGTGATCGGACAAACACGTTACCAACAAACGACACGCCGTCACGCAAAGACGAATTGTTTAAATCGTTGTCGCTCAAGCTCAGACGCTCGCTTAAACACCGTTCCAGCCCTCCCGAGGCAGAACAAGTCTCCGCATTGATGGAAGAACACGAGACTCGATCTCAGGATGCTGCCCACCGCCGTCGACGCGCAAGGACCATGTCTGCAGATGTCCGACGACGACGAACGAGCGCAGACTGGAATTCTCACCAGGCGAGCGTTGCGGCGAACGCGTGGCCAACGGAGGTGTCGCGCGAGATGGTTCGGTTGTCCTTGCGTGAAACGCCCCGACGGGCCGGACCCGACAGTGCCCCGGGGTCCGCGGAAAAACGTAAGCCAAGAACACGTGGGAAAGCCACGGACCCCGGTCGGCGGCCTGATCGCGGTGCCTCGTCGTTTTTACCTTTTCCTCATCCATCGCGACCCGTCTCCCCGCCGCCAACAGCGTCGGCGACGCCTGCTGGTACGTCCGACTCAAACTCGCTCGTTGTCGTCTCACGTCGTGCAGGCAGGGAAACAACACAGTCAAGACTACACTCCTTTCAGTCCGACCTCGGAAACCGAAGAGGCAGCCAGCGCTCGACGAGATTCACGACCACCACGGTGAAGCGTAGCATGTCAGCCATCGAATCACGCAATGGAAGGCGTAAGGAAGCTAGTGGCGCGCCCCATCCCTCTTTAGGACTAAGCGACCCTGACCGCTCCCAGTCGCGTCAGGCGGCGCCGCTTCTGCATCCCTCCTCTGCTCTCACACCGTCCCGAGCACTGCTCTCGGGTCGCCTCTCCCCCACCGACTCTCCCATGGCCCCTTCCGTGGAGGGAGACCCATCTACCCCAACGCCTGCGCCTAGGCACCACTCAATGAGCGATAAGAGCCGAGGGAAGCGCAAAGCAGAGGATATCGACCTCACGCCCCCAGAACAAAAGAAGGAGGGACAGCGCGCAACATTTCTCCTTCCCTCTGAAACCCGAAGTGAGTCGCACCCTCAGATCGCACTATCGCCCCTTGCTCAACCCGGAACAAAGGTCAGCGTGTCTCAAATGCCTCACACGCTCCATCGTCGTATCACCGCAAACGCGCCCGTTTATCGTCGACCTCCCCTTTCGCTACCCCTACGCAATCACGACCGTCATCGCTGCATGAGACGCCCCGTTCTACGAGTCGCAATCACCACTTTTCGTCTCTCTCCAGCCACACTGGCGCTCGCCTCGCTCCACCTCGCACACCTTCGCGTGCTGCATCCACTCGTTCCCGTCAACCACCACCCACTCCGAGCACGACTAGAAAGCATGAACGACACCAATCCATGTCCCAAATTTCTATTCCCATAAGCGCAATCGTATCGCCACATGCACCATCCATCAGTAGGTCGGCCAAGTTTCACATGCGAGATCCGCGTAAGCCTCCAAGAAGGCCGGACGATACGCCGTGGAGCCTTCGATTCGCAACTGAAGACGAACTAGCCTCACCGATACAAGCATGGTGTTTTTTCTTTGGTTTCTTGTTGTTCCCTATTTGGTGGATAGCCGGACTCTTTCTTCCCATTCCAAGGACAAGAATCGCTGGGGACGTCGACGCCGAAAAAGGCGTCGCAATCGATGACCCCCAGATAGAACATGGTAAGCCTTCCTCATTTACTTCCGTGCCCGTCATCTGACCATTCCCGCTGTCAGACGCGAGAACATGGCGTTTCCGATGCCGTGTGATGGCAGTCATATCGCTGTTTACATATATTCCGTTTATCGTTCTCGTTGCAATTTTCGCGCCAAGATAACACGCACAGTATCTTAGTAGACTGTGCATCATGGCTCCCGCCGGGCCGTTCCCTGTCTCTTTCTTGCATTGCATCGCAATAACGAACATCACTGCGTTGAACACTCGTCATCTTGGTAGACTCACCTAATCACTCCTTTACTCGACCCTCCTTTCTGCTGTTTATAAAGTAGTCCTATACCCGGCCACTGTTTAGTGGACCATCACTGTTGTTTAAATATGCAAAACATGTTGTTTTACTAGTAGACCTAGTATGTCATCCTGGACCGTCTTCTGGTTGCCAAACAAGCACCAAATGTTGCTCTCGACACGTTCATCGCGATGGACAACCAAACGCCAGAGGAGTTCCTCGACAGCGTCGAGGGCGAAATCTCCTTTTTCCGTTCTGTGATGCGAGCCCGCCCCGTCGGCATACACAAGCACTTTCACGTCCTCGCCATCCGCAACGCCATCCACAACGACACCGGCCGCATCATCCCCGTAGACAACATCTGGGCCAAACTCAAGACCTGCTACGACCTCGAGGCGCTCGAGAATGCGGTACGATGCCCCCGACCCACGACATGCACACACGTGGCAATGCTGACCCACAGGCACCACAGGACGCCGACGGCGTCGACGTCTCGGGCCCCTACCCCCAACCGATCCGCTCCCCCTCGCCCTCGGAGAACCTCTCCCGCCACCCCTTCTTCCGCGACGAGTTCGCGCTCCCGGCCGACGAGACGTTCGAGGCGCTCGTTGCGGTGCGCCGCGTGCGCGCGACGGCGTCGATCCCCTCGTCGACGCCCGCGCCGTCCCCGCGCCAGGCGAGCAAGCCGCGCAAGTCCAAGGCGCCGAAACGGCACAGGAACAGGGCGGACATGGCGGGGCTGGTCGGGGGGGACAGCGACAGCAGCGCGCTCACGCAGGAGAGCGGGGACGATGCGGCGCCTACGCCGCGGGACAGCGTCGTTACGGGGACCGACGCGGGGACGGACTATGAGGAAGACGTGGAGGTGCAGACGGAGGTGTTGCCGGGTGCGTTTTGGTCGCGGTTGCTTGCTTTGGACGGTCGTGACGCCTTTTCAGCATCTGTTACACCGAGACTCGGTCGCGGCGGTCGACCACCGAAAGCGGGGAGGGGTGCTTCGGCAGGAAGAGGGAGAGCAGGATCAACCGGCATGGGTCGTGGCAAAAAGAGGAAAAAGTAGACGTCTATCATGTCCATCAAGCACCAGTCGTTTGTACACGGGTAAATTATTTGCATACGACGGATGGTCGAGCGGCCCTCGCATTAATCCGTCATCACTACATCCTCGTGCTCCTGGAGTCTACCTCTCTGACTCCGTCGTTCGACAACGAAGGCGTCGATCCTTGCTTTTAGCTCCGGATCTACATACTTAGGTCAAAACATAACGCGGCGAGAAACACCAGCATAGCTTACTTGGAATGACTTCGTTGATCGTGAGAGGTGCTCGGTTGAAAGGATCCTTGGCGTCCGATAGCAGGTGTGATTTAATCGTACTACGATCGATGACCGTTCGAGAAGATGGCAGAATTACCGGGTCGCGCATTAGTGTGAACATCAACGGATCTGCAGTCGCAGTGTGATTTAGTTTAGCAAGGGCATCGCAAGAACAAAAGCCTACCCAGGAAATCATCGGGGATTTCACCCAGATCTTCTTCGGCTTCGATCGTTACTTTCGTTTCTTCGACCTTGAGGGCAAACAGACGGATTTGCTCAAGCTCAGGCCCCGTCTTCATGGCTTTCTTTCCCGCCCGTTCAATAGCCTTTTCGAATAGCTCCTTCCTGTAACTGCGTCCATCACTCGCGACCGCACGCGCAAACGCGTCCTGATCGCTCAGGTTTAGATAGACTTGCAAGATATCGCTGAGCAGCTGCTTCGGGTCAAAGTGGTACTTTTCCGGCTCCTTGACGCGCAACTCCCCACACTTGGGGCCGACGAGCGCTTCGAGGTTGTAGTCCAGCATAGCGGCAAGCTTGTCCACGATTTCGGGCATCATGAACGGCGCCTTGGTCTCTGCCGTGAAGTCCTTGAGGAGACCGACGGTCGATTTACCGAGGGTAGTGTAACTGGATGCGTGCCGTTCGAGCCCGCGAAGTGTGTTCTCGCGTTCGCGCCGGTACTGGGCAGGGCGAGCTTCCCAGGCCGTTTGGTCGCGCATCTCAGTCTGAATATTATGGATCTGCGTCAGTTCGCTGAGGGACTCGTCCATGAGATAGGTAACGTCGTTGATCATCAGATTGATGAAGCGAATGAATTTGTCGACATTGCTGTTGGAGACTGGTGAATACAAAGGGCCTCGATAAGATGTGATCCTTACAGCGCCTCCGCGTTGAGTGCTTCTCTGTGGACAGGGTTACTCCAAATTGCTTTGAGGATGTATGCAATGTTCCTCCTTCGGGAGCCGTTAGGGACGCATCAATAGCAGCCGCAGAACTTGCCTCGCATCTAGAGAAGTAATCGACCCCATTTAAAAGAATATCATAGTAGTCGGACGAGTACTCACTAAATTTATCGTAAAACTGCGAACTTGCTCCAGTTTGTTCAACCTCTATTCGAACGGCCGCCTTAGAATCAGAATTAGGGCACGAAAGTCAGAGTATGCCCACCGATATAAAAGTGAGTCAGCGCCGGGATAAGATGTTTTAGTGCTAGAGGATGGCTGTTAAGCGCATTGCCCAAAATTCCATTCCGATCCACTCCGTAAGGTAAGACACCGTAAAATACTGCCTACAAGGACGTTAATGCTATTCGTCAGAATCATGAAACGTGCCTACTTCATTAATTTTGGCCTTCAAGAAAGGATTCTTGATGTACCAAGTGGAAGTCAAGAAAGTAAGAGCGAATACGAGTAATTCATCCTTTCCAGACAAGTCCAGGCTATCAGGTGAGTGACTGAAGAACTTCTCTGTAAACATGTGAGGAGTGTCAGAAGAACGACTAACCGGGTAACAAAAAGGAAAAATTCCACTACATCTTCCAGGATATATTCCGGAAGTGCCCTGAGCGACATGGGGACTTCTTGGGGAAGTGGTAGCCTGCCAAACACTCAATAATACATCCCCGCTCGCCATAGACAAACGCACTCGACCTGGGGTGTGGGGTGCAGACCTTTGGGATCGGCTCTCCGTATTAACCAGGTAGAGACAAAATTAGTAAAACTGATATATTGAAGTACAAAGTCTGGCTCGAGTAATTGTACTCGAAACGCAAGCTGATGTGCTTGGATTTTGCCCATCTCTGTCTGAGTCACAAATCAAACGATAAACGTTTCGCTAGGCCAATCGAGCATACCTTCATTTGGTTGAGGGCTGCTTCTGTTCGCTGGTGGACGGGACTCTGCAAAGCGCATAAACATGGATAGATGATTCAAGGCACGACCATGACTAACACCTATCCATGACCCATCGCCATTAATCATATCGTGGTGGCGTTGCAGTTCGTCGTGATGTTTGGCGAAATCATCATATGTTTGTGTGGTTCTAAGGTAGCCATAATGGCCCATGGCATTGCAGAGATAAAAGATTTCAGAAATGAAATTTGGCGTCGCAGCTGTCCCGCGGATAAGCACATGTTGTCTGTTTCCGAAATTCAAGTAGCTTACCATCACCTTTGTTTGCTTCTGCCCATTGTTCCGCCTCCTCCGCTGTAGCCTTGATGCGCGTCTCCTCCCTCACATCAATGCGACTCGAGACGGCAAAGTATAGTGGATCGATGCGATCCATCTGTCCGGGTCATCAACCACAAGATTCACTGAGCTTGACACACAAACCTTGGAATATCTAGCATCAATAAATGGCTCCGCGAAGCGGAGTAGTACGCTTTGCAAGTTGACCATGAAGCTGTCGCTTGCGACTGTTTGTGGATCCACCTAGGAAGCATTGAGCGCGCGCAAGTAAGAGTCGAGCTGCTACGTACTTGCATACCAGCCCGCTTGATATTCAGCTTGACTGCGGTAGCGAAGTACTCTAATACAGCCTCCCTCGACTCTGGAGATGTGCGTACGAGAGTGTTGAACACTTGGAAGAGTGCTGACTGTGGGTAGATAGTTGATACACTCAATCTTCAGCTAGTCGTGATCTACTTACCTGCAAGCTCTTCACTGTGCCCCTAAGACTCGCCGTTGAAGAATCCACGTCATTTCGAGGACGTTGAGCGGGTTCAGAGAAATAACTCTGGGCGATGCTGGGCTGTAGTGACTGTTGTAGCCGATCTCGACGAAAGGTTGCTTTTGCTTACCCATTCCCTGCTAAAAGTCCCCAGCCGACACAAAGGACCCATCAACGTGACCGTCTCAAACGTAGACGCCGTAGCATGTGGTGGATTCCACTCGTCCAGTCTAGTAAACATGGCCGCTATGCTCTTGATGGAGACAAGTGCTTCCAAGCCACCAATTACGCCTCGCCAGGATGAATCACCACCTGCTAACCCCTCGGGTCTAAAAAGAGACGGGTGAAATAATAGTTGTTGTACGACTGGCCCGAGTACGCCATCAATTTCATTGTCTGGTTGAAAACGACGGGCGAGGTCTTGAAGGAAGGGTTCGACTTCTGTTGGCGAAAGGACGTGATTGGGAGAGGACGCGGTTGCCAGCGGCATGGAGAGTGTAGAAAGTGACAGCAACGACGAAACGAGTTCAAGAGGGCCAAGGTTTCGCCTGTATCAAGTATGAGAGTGGTAATGCACAACGCAAGGTTTGACACGCGCCCGGCAGGTTGGGGAAACATTTCTGGTTCTTGCAGAGTAAGACCAGCATAACTAATGACGAGATCTCGTGTCTTCTCAAGGAGCGCGGACGCTTGCTGGAACTCGTTGACTGGATTCTGCGGGAGTACATGTGAGCGTTTCATGCACCGCCTGAGTTGGGCCAACCTTCTTGAGCAGGTTCGCTTTCGCACTATTGAGGCGTTTCCAGCAACCAACCAAATACTCAAATACCGTCATTTGAGATGGAAGAGATGCCAGCACGGGAGCATAATCCAAATCATCCCTAGGCGAGGCTCCGTAACGAGTGAAGCGAGCGCATCAATCGAACTCACGACATTGCTTGAGGGTCCAACTCTAAGCGGGATATAAGAAGGCGATCGGCGATGTCCCCAGAGATGTCCATCGCAGGTGCTTTACGTTTCTCAGTTTGGATGCATGAGGGTAGAGGTGACCCGGCTTACTGTATCCCTCTGAAGCAAGTTCTGCTCCGAGGCTCTTGAGCCACACGATATCAAAGTCACTACGCTCCGCAACTGGACGCTGCTCGCAGTGAGATGTCTAAGACGTGCGAGCAGGTGATTGCATGTACCTTGAGCGTAACCTTGAAGACCTGTGTCAGCGTCTCGTCTTCCCAGGTGTGTAGGTCGAGCTTGGTCGATTGGACATGCTTCTTCCTGGGTGGCACAGAAGATGTCGGTGTCTGGGGCAGCTGAAACGCCGGAGGGGTCGACGATGTCCGTTTCGGCTTGGGTCCTGGCACCGACGGGGCTGCAGCAGCGTCGGACGACGGTCCAGGGTCGGTCGATTTCCTGGCCTGCAACTTTGCAAGACGCTTTGCGCGGATCTGAGCGGGATTGAGCGTCAGTGAAGCGTGTCCGCGAGGATGACCGTACACGATCTGCGTCGTCCTGCGGATCCGACATGGCCGTTGCGCTGAGAGACGTGTACACGTGACCCAGACGAGGTTGACCATGTTCTTGAATGTCTTGGTCTCGACGGCGCGGTCCTTCTCCACCTCGGCCATCGCCAACTTTCCAAAGCTCAAGACGCACAGCGGCGCAAAGAAGAGATGGCGCGCCGTCGCTAGCGGAAAGTTCAAACGAGTCCGTATTTCGTCTCCGAGCCCGAACCGGTCGACTGACCTCCTCGTCGTGTCAGGCTCACGCCAACCACTCGCACAAGAACGTGTCAAAGAGACCCGCACGGAAAAACAACCTCGCTCAGACGGCCTACTCTAGTCAATCCCAGACGGCGACTCTGAAAAAGTTGCTCCCTTATGCTTGAGCGACTCGACGCTCTTACACTACTAGGTCAGCTTTTCCATTACATGTCATCGAAATTTCTGCATCTCCACGTCAGACTCTCCGTGGTATCGTTGTACACGTAACTTACAACTAGAGGCAACACTTCCCTTTCGTCTATTCATTCTGCGCGTCCAACCTTTCCTCGTCTATCCCATTGCTCTCCGCGTGCTCCTCCACGGGCTTCTTCGCGCCACCGCCTCCAAAGAATTCGCGAATGCCCCGTTGCCTCGGGTCATGCTCGATGATCCCCTTTTGTCGCTTCTTGAGGAGAAACGTCAGGGAACGGATCGGCATCATGAATCTGGCGGCTCACGACATTGGTGGTATGCTCGTGTCGGTTCACGTCGGTCACCGTGACGATCAACGCGGGTAGGTTTTCAACCCCGCCGATCGTTTGTGGCATTAGTGCGTCAGGCTGTTCGTGATTGGTCAAGCGCACAAGTCAGAGGGGACTGAGCACTACCTTTGCTTGCATAGTGACTCGGGTCCAAGCAGTATTCAACAAGCCCCTGTAATCCTTGGCTGGTGAACCACCGTGGTTCCGCTTCAGCAGAGCTTGCACCAATTCATTGATGGAGAGCCCGTGGCTGACCACAGCAACATGTACGTCGGCACCAGATAAAATAGCTCGAGAGAGGTAGGGCTTCAACACACGATCGTTAATGAAGCGCTCAGCCCGTCCGGCAACATCATTCAAGCTCTCTCCGTTGGGAAACCTCTCATTTCGTTCGAATAGCACCGGGTATTGACCCTCCCTGAAGTGCTCATCAAGCGATTTATTGGGAATCCGGCGCATCATCCATGTAGTTCCCTCGGCATCACCAAAGTTTTGTTCTCGGAGATCTCGATCCACTTCAAAGGTTGGCTTTGGATCGGGTTGGCCATCGAGGAGAGCCACTGCTGTTGCGTGGGCACGCTTCAGATCCGAGGTGATGATCGCATCAAGATGAACACTGTTGCCATATGCTTCGCCGAGGGCTTTGGCTTGCTAATGACATCACTTGAGGAGACAAGCGGAAAGAGAGGACCAAAATTACCTACTCGCACGCCTAGCGGTGAATTAGGGTCGATTACAAGTATAAGCTGATGGGGCACGACGCTCACCGAGTTCGCTCAGCTCAGCGTTTTTGTATCCCGCCCAAACTGGTTTCTGTGCACGAACTCCTGAGTGATTGGTCCACTGTCCGTCAGGGCCACTTACGAGGTTGTCGAGAGACTCTCCATGTCTGACCTGACTTCACGTCAGCAGGCAATGGTTCGCGAGCTGAACACTGCTTACAAAGGACACGACGAGCATAGTAGCGAATGTCGTAGACAGTTCTCTGACACAGCCCGGGCTTGCGCGTCCCCGAGTTCATAAGCCACTCCCGGCGCCTTGCCCCCTCACCTTGATATCGCCGTGATGGCAGCCAACACTAACTCTGAACAGGACGCTCAACTCTTGTCCGTCGGCCAGCAATGTTCCGAGGCCTCTTGTCTACTCGTAGACTTTCTTCCGTTCAAGTGCCAACACTGCTCAAACAAATTCTGCGGCGAGCACTTTCTCGTCGCAGCTCACCATTGTCCACAGTACGACGAGAGCAAACACAATCGTGTCGCTCCTAGCTGTTAGTAGCTTTTTCAGCCACTCGCTCACCTAGCTTACATACCGGGTGCGTCCCATGTACTTGTAGGCCCGTTATGCAATACCCCAGTTGCTATCCCTCCTGGAGAGGATCCCAACATCCGCATGGAGCGCCATATCGCTACAGAGTGTAGTGTCATGACAGGAAAGTCTGGCAGGATTAGGTCTCAACCGGTGTGTGCGCGAGGTAAATGTGGAAAGGTTCTCTATGCACCCATCGCTTGTACGGTACGTCCTATTCTGCCTGCCCCCGAGCATGTTTTGACGCAGCGCACAGGCCTGCAAGAAGCAATACTGCCCTCAGCATCGCTTTCCCAAAGACCACAACTGCTCGAGCCTTACGTCGACCCCCGCCCCATCTTCCGATTCGCACACCAAGTCTCCGTTGACGGGTTTCAAGCTCTCCACGAAGACCTTCACTGCACTGTCATCGAATGCGTCCAACTCTCGTACCACCCATCCACCTTCGTCGCCTGTAACCTCTACTGCCTTGAATGTTGGTGTTTTGAATCCCTTCTCCAAGACTGATCGGTGAGTCGCGTCTCTACCTTCTCGCTCAGTAAACACTCATAACCCGTTAGTCATCCTTCTTCTCCACCCTCTCCATCCAAATCAACGTCACCACCGCCCTCACTTCCGTCACCATCATCTGCTACGCAACGGAAATCATCACCCATGGAACGTCGAACGGGGTCCGACTCGCAAATCGCGAAAATGTTGGATCCGTTGTCCTTCGTTCCACCACCTATATTCGCTACGGCATAATATACTCTACTGGTTAAGGCGCGCTAAGGCGGAGAGAGAGAGCAAGAGGAAGGCCATGGTGGAACGAGCAAAGAAGGGGGTACGTTTGATTTTCAAGCAGTAACATTGGAAAGTCACTGACTCAAGCGCAGCTTTTGACAGAGCAGGAGAAGTTGTTACTGGCAGAGGAGGAGGCACAACGTGCCAAGGAGATGTCCTCGGGGACGGACAAGGACTGCGCTCTTATGTAGCTTATACTTTATCTTAATTTTGGTAGCACCAGCATTCCAAAGCTATCGACCAATATTGACCAATCAGAACCGAGAAACCTATAATTCGAGCTCCGCCTCGGCTACGACCGAGGAAGGTCGAAAACCAGTTGTGGGCGAGGGAGTCAAGGTGGTTTGGAACGAGAGCGCCCGTAGTTAGACCCATGTATTCTACACATTTGTGTGCCGACTGACTGGAGCAAAAGTAAATGATGTCTATTAAGGGCGCGATGTAACTCGAACAAGGACAGACTAGGAACATATAGGGTTCTGCATTAGTATACCTGCAGATACTGAAGGCCTACCCGTACCCATACCCGAACCCATCGCAGGTTTACCCGCGAGAACCAATGGCATCACCATCGATGTTTTACTCTGCCGGCGTGTCCACGACAATGTCGTGGCGGTCGCACTGTCGCGACCTTCACGTCGTTGTCGTCGTCACCGGAGGCGCCGCGTGATGGGCACGGTGATGGGGCCCGCATAGACACGTCGTCGTCCTTGACGACGCACTGGTGGGGTCGGTGTGAACGAATGTCGCCGCTGCTGCCACGTTGTCGTCGCGGTTGACGTGCGGTGGTGCCAGTGGCAGCAGGGTCGCTGCTACAGCGTCGTCATCATCGGCGTCAGCGGGATGGTGGGGTCGGCGTGGACACCGAGTCGCGACTGACGATGTGGTGGTGGCAGCAGCAGAATCGCTGCTGCTGCGTCATCGTCGTCGGCAGTGGCGCAGTGGTGGAGTTGGTGTGGGCGCGTCGTTGCGGCTGGTGACGTGATGGTAGTGGCAGCGGCAAAATCACTGCTACTGCGTCGGCGGCGGCGGCGACGGCGCAGTGACGGAGTCGGCACGGGCGCGTCATTGCGACTGACGACGTGGTGGCAGCAGGTGGATCGCTGCTGCTGTTGCTATGTCGTCGGCGTCGGCGCAGTGGTGGAGTCGGCATGGCCGCGTCGTTGCGGCTGATGACGCAGTGGTGATGGCAGCGTGGCTGCCAGTGCCGCCGCTGCGTCGTCGTCGTCGTCAGTGCGGTGGTGGAGCGTCGTCACAACTGACGACGCGGTGGTGGTGAAAGCGTGGCTGCTACCGCTGCTGCGTCGTTGTCATTGTCGGCGCAGTGGTGGGGTTGGCGTCGTCGGCGTGGTAGAGTTCGTCGGCTCCCGGATGGCTTTCGCGCGACCAATCTGCCGACCATGTTCTTGAATGTCTTGGTCTCGACGGGGCGGTCCTGCTCCACCTCGGCCGCATCGCCAACTTTCCAAAGCTAAAGACGTAACCTCGTCGCGTCAGGCTCACGCCAACCACTCGCACAAGAACCTCGCTCAGAGGGCCTACTCTAGTCAATCCCAAACCGCGACTCTGAAAAAGTTACTCCCTTATGCTTGAGTAACTCGACGCTCTCGCACTACTAGGTCAGCTTTTCCACTACATGTCATCGAAATTTCTGCATCTCCACGTCAGACTCTCTATGGTGTTATTGTACACGTAACCTATAACCAGGGGCAACGCTTCCCTTTCGTCTATTCATTCTGCGCGTCCAACCTTTCCTCGTCTATCCCATTGCTCTCCGCGTGCTCCTCCACGGGCTTCTTCACGCCACCACCTCCAAAGAATTCGCGAATACTCCGCTGCCTTGGGTCATACTCGATGATCCCCTTCTGTCGCTTCTTGAGGAGAAACGTCAGGGAATGGATCAGCATTATGAATCCGGCGACTCACGACGTTGGCGGTATGCTCGTGTCTGTTCACGTCGGTCACCGTGACGATCAATGCGGGTAGGTTCTCAAGCCCGTCGATCGTTTGTGGCACTAGTACGTCAGGCTGTTCGTGATTGGTCAAGCGTACGAGTCAGAGGGGACTGAGCACTACCTTTGCTTGCACAGTGACTCGGGTCCAAGCGGTATTCAACAAGCCCCTGTAATCCTTGGCTGGTGAACCACCGTGGTTCCGCTTCAGCAGAGCTTGCACCAATTCACTGATGCAGAACCCGTGGCTGACCACAGCAACGTGTACGTCAGCAGATAAATCAGCTCGAGAGAGGTAGGGCTTCAACACGCGATCGTTGATGAAGCGCTCAACCCGTCCGGCAACATCATTCAAGCTCTCCCCGTTGGGAAACCTTTCATTTCGCTCGAATAGCGCTGGGTATTGACCCTCCCTGAAGTGCTCATCAAGCGATTTATTGGGAATCCGGTGCATCACCCATGTAATTCCCTCGGCATCTCCAAAGTTTTGTTCTCGGAGATCTCGGTCCACTTCAAAGGTTGGCTTTGGATTGGGTTGGCCATCGAAGAGAGCCACTGCGGTCGCGTGGGCACGCTTCAGATCCGAGGTGATGATCGCATCAAGATGGACACTGTTGCCATATGCTTCGCCAAGGGCTTTGGTTTGCTAGTGACATCACTTGAGAAGACAAGCGGAAAGAGAGGACCAAAGTTGCCTACTCGCACGCCTGGCGGTGAATTAGGCTCAATTACAAATAAAAGGTGGTGGGACACGACGCTCACCGAGTTCGCTCAGCTCAGCGTCTCTGTGTCCCGCCCAAACTTCTGGTCTCTGTGCGCGAACTCCTGAGTGATTGGTCCACTGTCCGTCAGGGCCACTTACGAGGTTGTCGAGAGACTCCGCATGCCTGACCTGGCTTCAGGTCAGCAAGCAATGGTTCGCGAGCTGAACACTGCTTACAAAGGACACCACGAGCATGGTAGCAAACGTCGTAGACAGCTCTCTGACACACAGCCCGGGCTTGCGTGTCCCCGAGTTGTTACGGTCATTTATTGTATAATACGGGCAGACCGGGGTTCGTGAGCCAGTGCCAGTGCCAGCGCCTTGCCTCCTTACCCTCATATCGTCACGATGGTAACTAACACCAACGCCGAACAGGACGCCCAGCTCTTGTCCGTCGGCCAGCAATGTTCCGAGGCCTCTTGTCTACTCGTAGACTTTCTTCCGTTCAAGTGCCAACACTGCTCAAACAAATTCTGCGGCGAGCACTTTCTCGTCGCAGCTCACCATTGTC
>JBBPTU010000605.1:0-20735 GCA_038094295.1 Tylopilus aff. beelii | reverse complement strand
GGTAAGGGGGGTTATTTTGCTAGTTTGCTAACTATGTAGCTTGAAGTGACTTGCTTAGGCTTTGAGCTACTAAGACAAGTGTTGTTGGAGATCAAGTTCCTTTGACTAGGAAAGGTTGATCTATGAAATGTAGTTGGTGATTAGGCTTTGGCCTAATGAAAAGAGATTAGTGGATAGCTGCTTGGCTATGCAATCCAATGAGGTAGAATGCTATATGAGGTGATGTAGAAGCCTAAAGAACCTGCTGGGCCAGTGTGCCTGATGAGCAGGGCTGTGCTTGACTTGTTATGGATGGTATTTCCTAACTTGGCCAAATGGAGCTTATGTAAGCTGTGTTGGACTAGGCTGTGGCTATAGCAGAGAACCAAGTATAACAAAATTCTCTTCACAAGAAAGTTTAACCAAATATAGTAATATGTAAACAATGATTTTGTTTGTCACCCTTTAGGTGAGTTTGGCCAATAGGAACTATTAGTGTCTACTAAGTATTCTTACACTAGAGTTGTGTAAGTTACAGTGTTAACTAGATTCACTGGGCTAACCACTTAGTAGAGGTAATGAGTTGCCTATATGGGCAAAGGTATAGCTCACTTTCCCATGCTCAAGGTGGAGTGGCTATATAGTGAAGACACTGCTTTTCATGCTCTGGTGTCCACTAATCCAAATAGCAGGAAGTCTACCTATCTATCCAAGTGATAGGGGCTTACCTTGCTTAACCTCTATTGGTGGAGAGGGAACAGCCTCAGGAAACACTTCTGAGTTTTTCTGTGTGTCAGAAAAGTTATTGGCTCGTTATTATTTTCTGGCCCCAAAACTAGGTCCTTATATACTATTCTACAGGTGGCTATGCTACAGCTTAGTTACCAATATTCTATTTCTCTTGTAACCAAGGAACCTCCCTTCGATATTCTTATTGGTCCAATTTATTGCTAGGATCTCAATAGGCTATGTAGGGGAGCTGTGTTTGCACAGGTCAGTGTGAGGCTATTCTAGGTGATGGGCTATGTTTCACTGCTTTAATGACCTAGTCATTTCACTGCCTTGTGGGCTATGTGTATAGCCTTTGAATAGCCTTTGAACCTTCTAGAATGTTCTTGGTCATTCCACCAGTGGCTGTGAACTGCACTGGGTGGCTATATTCCAGATGTGTTCAGGGGCTAATTGGAAAGGTCACATGACTTGTAACTAGACAGGGGCTAAGCTGTGGCTGTAGTAATTAGGGGTTTGTATACTAGTGTAGGGAATAAGGGGTAATGAAATCAAAATGAACATTACTCAAAAACTAGCAGTCAGAATATTATGAAATTTTCAGGGTTGGTAGCTTATATACCAAGCTATTTCCTGGTAAAGTAAGAAGTGAATTGGGTGAGAAGTGGTTAAGTGAGGATTAAATTTCTGAGTGTTCACATAGATTCAATCTCATGCAGCTCAATATCAAGGGCATTCCTGGCTTCTTGCTTGATGGATATGGGGGAGAAGAGCGCCAAGAAGTCCTTCTGTACCTTTTCAAAGGTGACATCTTCTGGTTTGACAGTGGGGTCCAGGATCCTGTCATACCAGCTTTCAGCCAAGGCTTGTCCTTGTCCTTTATTCATATGGTTGAGGAGTGTGATAACACACTGGTCATGTTTCAGGCTATCTGAAGATCTGAAGATTGCAGGATTGATGGAGAAATAGGCCCACATTTGTGACATCCATCATTGCACATCCTTGGCATTTCCAGAAAAGGAATCTGGTAGAGGCACTTTGTTCTCCTTAGAGAATGTGTCTTCAATGTGTTCTTCATTGGCCATTCTGTCCTAAACTCTGGGGTCTCTGATAGCCTCTTGTAAGGTGGTGGCAATTGGGTGTTTGGGGGTGGTACAGGGATGGGGCTCTGGGTTGGAATCTGGTCCAAAAAGGTCAATCCACTCTTCATCTTCTGAAGGTATGTAAGATATTTGCAAAGGTTCTGGTATCAGTTCCATATTCATGTGAATGGGAATTTCCTCATTGTCCTGGGATAAGGGATGGGGGGCCTGGTCATAGGAGGGGAGGGGGGAGCCACTGGGGGTAGGTTAGGTTTGCCCAGCTTCTAAGAGTGGGGGTTGTGGAGAGCTTTTGGAGGTGCTATGAGCTCTCCAACACTCAGGTCCTATGGGGAGGTGGGTGATGGGGGTTTGTGTGGGGAAGGCAGGTAGATCTGTTCTACTTCCCTGGATACAATGTGACATAAAACTCAAAGCAGGTAGCATCACATGAGAGGGTATTCTTCAAGTAGTGCAGAGGGGAGGGGGTTTGTCTGAGTCTGAGGTATTGGGGGCCCTGTAGGATGTCATGATGATGAGGGGGTATCTCCAAATGTGTTAGTTGAAGCCATGGGAAGAGTTAGATCTTTTATTAATGTGGTAGCATGTGGCAATCTCTACAAACAAGAATGCTGATGCTTGAAAGAAGGTTTGAATAGAGTACATGAAGGTGAGAGCAACTAGAACACAAGTATGGCAATTACAAGCCAGGGCTAGGGATTCTCACTTGTAGAATGGCGTGAGAAAGTTACACTATAGATTGTGTAGATCTAACTAGAGTACATGAATGCTGATAGTGGTGCTTTTATACATTACTGGGATGGGTATGGGAAATGACTACCAATACAAGAGATTTGGTAGGAGGAGAGGAAGCATCCAGGAAAGTACTAACTACAAGCTCCATCTGAAGGCAATGCAAGCACATAAGGAAAAATGAAGAAGTTTCTACTGCAGACTGCAGACTGCAGACTGTGGTCAGCATCTATCTAGATAGTCTGTATCATGGTATACAAGATCAGATCAGATCAGGGACAAAAGAGGAAGGAAAGTGATGCAAAGAAAAATAGGTACCCAGCTACTCCATAGTTGGGCTTCCCACATCCAAATCTCCCATCAGATAGACTAGGAACATGTCCCACTCCCAGATACTGAGGAGTCCTGTGCCTACTAAAGCTTCAGTAGTTTGATCAATAGTGCAGTTCAACTCATCATATTGGGCATAGATCCCAGCCCAGCCCATAACAGCAAGCAGCCAGTTCTCTAGCAAGTTAAGCACCCAAGACCATAAGGGCCATGTGTGAACTTCATATGTTCACTGCTCTCCCTTGTACATTCCAGTGATTTCATGCTTTGAGAACTGTCAATAGATGGGTCAGATGTGGAATAATATTAATAAGTAAATCCATAAGACTGACTTACAGGTGTGAGTTCTGTGGCTGTACAGTCACAAGCCATCCAGAACTCATTGTTATTTTTTAGGGTAACCTTTGCAGAACCTGCTGTGACACACAAGATGAGAGTAAAAAGTTTATTTACTTGAGCAGCATTGAGTGCTGCATCCAAGGTGACTTCAACAAACTCAAAGTCACCAACATCATGGAAAGGACACCAAGGAGCATTGTCTTCAGGAGGTACAACCACTTGCAAGGCATGGAACTCTTCATTAGACTGGTGAAGTGGAGGATGCCCACTCTGAGGGTGATATTCAGTCTTGAATTCGAGAGGGTTTTGATAGTGCTAGACTGAGGGTTGATGAGGCTGTGAGCTGTTTGACCCATTTGCAGAACTCATAGATACATTTGACCAAGCTATTGATGTGTTATCATGTTAATATGATATGTTGGCAACTTGAAGGAATGAGATGAGTGTAAATCTCAACATACCTGGGCTTTGCTGGGCATCAAGAGCATCCACACCAGTGGGCCTGGGGTCTGCTTCATATGGAACTGGATTGTCATAGCTTGGGGCCACATCTAAATCAATAGTTCAGGTGCCCACTACAGGCACTGGGACAAGCCTCCAGTACAAAGATCACTCACCTTGTTCAATCTCTCATGATGGGCCAGCATGTGGTCCCAACGTTTCACAGACAAAACCACTATTGATATTGGCATCAGCTGCAGCTGCAGCATGCTCCATGGTCAAGCCATTTTGGCACTGATGGTGGGCTGCTTCATGTCATACTTGGTAGAATACATGATTAATTTCATAGCCACCAAATAGAAATCAACATACCTCTCTTTATAGACTGCTTGAATTCAAGATTGAGTGTTGCTTTTTCTTGTTCTTGCTGTTGACACATTTTGCAACTGGCCTCATGGTTTTGCAGACCTCGTGTCTTAAACATCTTTTTGCAATACTGGCATGCCACTTGCTTGCTATGTGCATCTTCAGAGTAGTTATACTTTGTGCAGGAGGATCAAGTAGGTGCCATGGCAGCCTGAGTGGTTGAAGGGTAGAATGCAGGTGGGTGCTGTGAAGAACTGCCTTGGCTTCAGAAGCCTATAATTTGTCAGTCCAAGGTACCATCAGACCAAATCAAAACCCCAAAAGGTTTTGAGGGTTATCATGAGTAATAATCCTGCACCACCCAATATCATGTGATATCTTATCTTGGACTGATTTGTTGATGGCATGGCAACATTGCTTTGCTCATCATAACACATTGTCATGTGTTAATTACCAATGGGTCTCCATTATTATTTAGATTTGTCATATGCTAATGTCCTTTTAAGGAACTTACAAGTGCCATTGTAAGCCAGTGGCATTACGATTGAGGTAATCAAATTTGTAACATACCTATGCCTGTGTGCTTGTCCAGTGGTTTGATTGCATTGCAGACAAGCCAGATGAGATTACAGGAATGTGGATGGTCACACCATCCATCCTTGAGGGTGGTTCCAAGCACTTTGCCATTATCTCTGTGAAGAGTATCATCCACAATGTCCATCTTATACCCATTTTCAGTGATAAGTATGTTCCTGAGTACATTACATGCCACAACTCCTTGGACATGTACCATGGATTCTATGTTAATCACTTCACTAATCATCATGCACTTGAGTTAGTTTCTTAGTACTCTATTTGAACTTGAAATTGACATAGTGTCTTTAATCACTAATTGTGCTATTCTGTCCTCATATGAAGTTGGTGGTCACAAATAAGCCAAATAAGATGATGAAGACCATTGTTGTCTTGACTTAGATGACTTTCTGTGCTGACATCATGTTACAAGTCAAATTAGACACGTGAAGCTAAATAAAGACAAAATAAGATTGATGTAAAATTACTGATGTGACTAGCACCACATTGCCAAAGATGATGGTGACAGCAACAACGATGCAGCAGCAACCTCACCACAACAACCACCATGTCAACTGCAACAACATGTCCATGCTGACCCCACTGTAGTGTTGTTGACAACAACACAAACATTAGCAGCCATCTCACTGCCACCACTACCATGTTATCAATCCTGACAACGTATTCATGCTGACCTCACCACTACACCCACACCCACACTGACACAGTAGCAACAGCAACCCAGTTGTCACCACCATCATGTTGTCAATTGCAACAATGTGTTCACAGCAACCCCACCACTGCCCTGACACTGTGGCAACCCGACTGCCATTATTGCATCACTAATGCAACAACATGTTACAATATGTGTCCTGTTGTTCCCTTCTCCGGAGTTTGTCTAGCAAAGAGCAATAGACGTAGAGAATGATAAGTAATGCTTGGTAGAGGGGATTCAGTCTGGCCAGGGTCTCACTTGAAGATCCTATCTTCACAGCGGAAGAGATGAGAATGCAGGTTGATTGTGTAGATCAAACTAAGGTACATGCTGCCAATCTATGGTATTTATATGTAACTGGGGATAGAGGAGACACTATCATAATAAGAGATATGATAGTGGGAGGATAGTGGCATCCGTGGGAGTGAGATAGAGGTTGTGTGAAAGGGGCTTCTCATGTTAGTGGGAAAACATAAGATCTAGCAAGAGCAAATCTAAACTGAGTCTCTATGGCAGTGTACAGAATGAAATAGATGAGATAAGAAGTGGTGGTGCAGACCTTGTGCCTGAAGGTGGTGAAGCAGGGAGAAACAGTCCAGGTATCGGTGGAGTCAGTCAATGGACTGCTCTGTTGTGAACACACCATCTACATCTTCCCAAGGGAAGTTGTCCCCAGGAAGAACTTCTCTGTCACAGAATGAGACATACCCCTCATAAGTCCCTTCCTCGATAGCTTGCAGGATAGTGTCGTTGAGTTCTATGGCATGGATCAATAAGTTGTCCCAGACCATAACATTGCCCCCTGCACAAGGCTGAACCACTGGTTCAGTTTCTATCCAGGCCATCAACATCTCCCTCATTCCAGATGACATCTGTATTGTTTCACTTGAGTTCATCCTCACTGACCAAGTCGGGGCAGTAGCAGAAAGGATGACTGCATTTTCCACAGTAATCACAAGGTCAAGGGTTATCTGGGCATTGATAGTGGGAGTGCCCAGGCGCAACATGCTTACATCTGGGACAGGTATAGCAGGGACAGTTGGGGTGGAAATGGAAGGGGGAGTCACAAGCATAGCACTTGTTGACAGTGAAAGGGGTGATGGCAATGGCATGGGAAGGGGGAATGGTGGCTGTGGGGACCATGGGCTTTGGTGTCTCAGTGGCTGATGTCTTAATACTGGAGACAGCTGTGGTGAGGGCTGCTTGGACAACTCGGTGGGGGAGAGTGTCACCATGATAGGCCCAGCACAGGTGTGCCTTTGCAGGGTCCCATCTGGCATCTGCCTTCATGGAGGAGGTGTTGTGAGACATCACCCCACCCTGGAGTGATATCCCAGGTTTTTCCGACTTTCCAGAGTTATCCCTTGAGACCTGGGTTATCATTTACAGTGACCAGTACTTTGACCAGCCAGTTTCCCATGGTCCGGACCCCCTGAATGATCCCCTCCTGTCCTCTGTCCATCTGGGAAGTCACTGGTTTGTCATCCAGTTTGCATTCCCATCACTCCCATTCATTTTCATAGACTTTACTTTTGTTTTGTACTTACCAGTCATTCTTTCATTGACCAAGACCAGTCTACCGGTCTGGTTGGATCATTTACACAGTCCCGGGTGTGCCCGGACTATAAAAGAGTGTATTTACACTTGTTTTTAGGAGGAGAATCCCACCATCTTGTGTTTACCATCACCATCTCTGGTCAGCAGACCAGTTTCCCATTGTTTCCATCATTGTCTACCAGTTTCCCACGCTCCGACCGGTCCAAACTGGTCCTATTCGTCTTCCTGGACCTATCTCCAAGCCTGCTTGTCAAGAGTAGGAGTTCTGGAGTGGTCACAAACCCATTTTTCTACAAAGAGGTAGTGAGTAACCTAGAGCTCTTCCTGGTGTCTACCCTCTGCTCCCTAGGGACGAACCTATTGTTCCTTTCTTACCCTATTACTGACCACTACAGGTCATTTATGATTCTTACATCTGGAGCCCACCACAAGGGAGCCGGAGACAACGTCCTGGAAGACCCTCAGGTATACCTATCTTCTGTCATCACAAAATTTTCTTCTTTGGTCCATTTAACTTGTCTTCTGTTCGCCCAGTCACCTGAGACCCTAAGACCCTTCATCATTACATCATTGTGTCATTTACATCACTTTCAATCATTACATCACAGATCATTACATCATTCCAATCTCATCTTGTACACGATTTCATCACCCCTTCATTTAACCAGCCCCTTCATTCATTTCATTGTTCATTAATATGCCAAAATTCAATCCTTACCAGCTTGGACTACCAGCCCGACACTCACTGGATGCACCTCATTTTGATGGTTGACCAGTGGCCCTTCTTTATTTCCTCAATTCCATTGACTATCTCTGTACACAGAAAGGTCATGATGACACAGTCCGGATCCAGGCAGTGATCTTCTATGCTGACCTGGAAGAAGCCAAGTTCTTTGAGTGCCTCCTGGAGGCAAGTACCAATGTCCCAGACTGGGATGCATTCTCCTGGGCAGTCACTGATGCATACCCATGTTGTGAAGATGGTGACCAGTACTACTGGTTACCAGAGGAACTGACATTTGCAGAGGAACTGGTCACAGAGAGCATACCACTGGTCCAACAGGTAGATGTACTGGTCAAAGAAGTTGCTGACGAACCAGTTATAGGAAGTCTGGCACTAACTGAAGAAGTTACTGATGCACCAGTCATAGAAAGTCTGGAACCAGCTAAAGAAGTTACCGATGAACTGGCCATAGAAAGTCCAGTACCGGTCAAGGAGATTGATGTGCCGGTCCCACCCTGGACTGAGTACTCACCAGATTCAAGTGAGATTGAGGATCTGACATCTCTGGATCCATCAGATTTACTACTGATCAACATATCTGTGTTTGTGCTGACATCATTGACAGAGACTTCAGCTCCGGTTCCTGGGCACCCAGCCCAGGACAACCTTGCTCTACTGCTGGTATCACCAGATGTATTTGGCGCTGCAACCCCTGCAATCCAGGATACTAGGGCATCAACTGGTGATCCATCCCCTTCATCCAGACCTCTCATTTCACTCGTTTCACCTTCTGTTCAGTCATTAGCTCCAATTTTGCCTTACCAGTCACTTCTGACCATTTCACTGATTTCCACTTTGTTTTCATCATTGGAGGGTTCATTCCACTTGGACAGCCCTTTATGTACATCATATTCCCTTCCCCATGCATCAAAACAGATCGCTTTTGAGATCCCCTTGTGTCATTTCAATTTCCTTGACCCTCCTTCATGTTTTTGGGACATACTAGTCCCGGACATTGTTTGGCACTTGGCACCCCATATTGCTCCATGGTATCAAATTACCTTGTTTACAAGGTCACTGGGGACTGAGAATTGTGGCTGTGCCTAATGCGATTTTGTAGACGTGAGAAATTACCTTATTTGGTTTACAATTACACAACTCATGCTTTCGTCGCTTGGGGAGCATTCCACCACTTCTCTGTATCTCTGTCCAGCATCTGGGTGGCGAAGCAATGTCTATGATTGCATTTTGGACTATTTGTCCTTGCAAACAATAATCAGTGAAAGCATATGCTGGGGTGAGTGGTTACCAGTTGCCTTCACTTGACTGTTTTTTTGGTGTTCGCTAATGCAGTGTAAGGACTCACCTCTCTTTGAGAGGACTCCATGTTTTCTTGCAAAGTGAGAGATGACAAGGTCCAGCTGAGTATGAAAATGGTACTGCCTGGACTTTGTCCCACACCCTTGCCCTTCACACTCAATGCAACATGGCATAGGGGCCTGGTAAAAACAGTATTTCTGATTGTCTGTGGCTGCAGGAAAACAAATTGATGAGTTTGCTTGGCTCCAACTGTATGCTAGCTTGCCTGCCAAAACACAGTTCTAACAATCACACTGTAGAACCCACTACTTACGTAGCAGGGATAAGCACTCGGAAATGCCGCTGCAGTGGCTGAAACCTTGCTTGACAGGCCCAATGCAGGATGAAACACTGCATATCAAATCAATATCTCGAGCCTCAGGCCCATGAAACACTGGTAGTTACATTAGAAAAACATGGGACCAGAGGTTACAAAAGAGTCATGCTAGACTAAAACATTTGGCACCGTGGAACAATATGTGGTGTGAAGTGCCAAATAGGTTCCCAAGGTTTTTGGCCGTTTGGCATGCACGACACAGACCGCACTTTCGTCACGTTATCATCATCGTCGTCATCGTCGTCATGCACTTGTGCCAATGGGGACCCAGATAAATGGCCAGTGTTGAAGACGAGAGAGTAGGGGTGAAAACAGGTCATCGGCATCAGGAATGGAAGACAGCATCATAAACATATGGGCAGGATCAAAGACAGGTCAGCATGATCTAGAATGTGCAGGGAGCATTGAGAACAGACCTGTTTGGTTGAAAACAAGTGGTTGCCATCGATGATATGAAATAGTATAGGTATACCCAGGGGTGGAATGGGAAGTGCTGTGTAGGGATGGGCAGTGATGCATGACGAGCGATATTCAACAACAACGTGATGATCGCGATAGCTGATGGTGGGCAGTCGCACTCACACGAGTGCATTAGGTGTGAGCTCAAACGGTTGAGGTGAGTGTTGCGGGTAGGCGGTCGCACACAAACAGGTGCAGTAGATGTGGTAGATGAGTGGTTGCACTCGGACAGGGGCGATGGGTGCAAGAGGTGGTGGTAGGTGTGGTATACAAGCAGTTGAGCTCATCACATGGTTGTCATCATGGGTGCATAGGTATGTACCTGCGCAGGTTGAGTGAGGTGGCATGGTGACATCATAGTGGTCACGCTATCGTGAGCATCACCTTGTGGTACACGTCATTGACGTGGTCGTGTGACCTTGTTGCTGTTGCTGCCACGTCATCATCAGCAACATGGTAGTAGAGTCAGCACAGACGTGGCAGCGTGGTCACTGCCGCATTGTCATCACAACAATGCAATTGTGACAGCAGGGTCGTTGGCATAGACACATCATTGCGGTTGGTGATGTGATAGTGGCAATGGGGTCACCATGGTGTTGGCGCAGTGGTGGGGTTGCTGTGAATGTGTTGTTGTGATTGACGACGCAATGGTGATGGCAACCGGGTCACTGTTGCTACTGTGTCGGCGTGGGTGTGGGCGTGGGCGTAGTGGCAAGGTCGGCACAAACTTGTTGTTGGGATCAACAACGCGGTGGTGGTGGCAGCAAGGTTGCTGCTGCTGTTTGCATCATTGTCGACAGCGCCACAGTGGGGTCAGCGTGGATGCGTCATTGTGGTTGATGTGGTAGTTGTTGCAGTGAGGTTGCCGCTGCTGCTGTGTCATTGTCACTGTCGCCATCATCTTCAGCAATGTGGTGCCAGTAGTGGTGGCAAGGCTGCTGCCGCTGTGTCGTCTTTGTTGTTGTTGAGGAACACCTACCATTTTTGACAGGTTGTTTCAGGACTCTCACCCACCTGAGTTACTGGTGGAGGATGAAAGATTGAGCGAACTAGATAGAAGGATGAAGGAATTATGACAAAAAGTGGGACAAAGCAAAATAGTTACAAAAGTTACAATGTAGTGAGACCTGACTAGACTACCATAGAAGGAAGGAAATTCTGTCAGTCACTTTCTCATGAATTATGGGTAGACTGGTAACCAGTCCGCTATGACGGAAAAGGAAGCCACGATCCGGTGGATGAGGCAGTCTGTCGATAGATGGACTGGTAAAACTCGTTGGGGTAAATGGGGGGTGAGCGGATCTGCCAGATAACATGACTGCCATGTCCTTCTTTGGACCAATAAAGTAATTCAGGTTTCTCTAATAATAGTTATTTTCACTTTCACTTTTCATACGAGAATTGAGTAATCGGCGAGTACTGCATCGATGCTCTGGCACAACATGCTCATGGACCCAGGCATCATTGCAACACTTATCGATGGAATTCGATGCACCCCATGGACATCCTAATGCAAATGGCTTCCTCATTAATCAGTGATCAACTCCCCGAAGAATACCTTGTGACTTTGAACGACAAGGATAAGCTCGACAGACTTCACGCATGTCTGATCATGCCACTGCTCACCGGAGGCCGTGTTGTTCCACACGTTTTCCAGCTTGAGGCTTCGTTGGCTGTGCTCCACCAACATGACAGCATCATCATTGCCGGGACTGGCTGCAGGAAAACCCTTTGCTTGCTCATACCCATTCTCCTGCGTCCAGAAATGGTTTCAATAACGATCTCTCTGCTCAAACGCTTACAAATGACTCAGGTAAGGTGACGTCTGTGCATGTATGACACAGAGCAACCATCACCACAAGTTAGGTGCTCAAGAGTGAGCAGTTTGGGATCAAAACATTGGCAATCAATGAGGACACTCTGGATGATGACAATATCTGGAAGGTGAGCCGAGTGTGATGTTACTTTGAAAAATATTCACTACATGAGTTGACAAGTTTGAAAGAGTGTTCAAGATGGCTCCTTTTGACATCTTATTGTCTCTCCTGAGCAACTAGGGTTATACAATGGTCATCTCCCTTGCCTGGCAAAGCTTTTGCATGAAAACCGTCCATTCGTTCAGAAGATCTCTCGTGTCCATGTCGACAAAGCACACAATATTCACACTGCTGGAGTACAGCAATATGAGGAAGACGCCTTCCGACCAGAATATGGGAAGCTTGGATCACTCTGTGTTCTTCTTCCAAAAGGAACTCCTGTCCAAGTGCTATCTGCTATGCTTCCAGACCACATTCTTGCCACAGTAAAGCAGCACCTTGGTCTCTCATCTGCGTCTTTAGAGCTTCACCTATCTACAAACCAGCCAAATATAACATATGCCACCCTTCCGATACTTGGAAGCCTTTGCAATTTTGAGAACCTTTGTTTTTTGATCCCCCAAACTTTCCATCCACCAATGGCCATTCCAAAAACTGTCATTTTCCATGATTCCAAGCAAGATGTGACCAATGCAGCACAATTCATCGAATCTAGCCTGCCACAATGCCTCAGAAATCAAGGCCTTGTCAAATACTACCATTCCGATATGTCTCCAGAGTATCTTCAACAAACCTTTGAAGACTTCTCTGAACCTGATGGAGCTTGTTGGATCCTTCATGCAACGGCAGGGGCAGCAATGGTAAGGTAGACATGGAGTCAACTTGAGCTGAGAATTGCTTTAGGGTCTCAATATACGAGGTGTTCAAGTCATTATTCAATACGGCATATGTAGTAACATGGCAGAAATGGCACAGCGAGCTGGCCAGGCTGCCTGTGATCCAGATTCTTGTGGCCTTTTCTTGTACATGGTTGAGACTTGGGCCTTTGAACTTGAGCTTGATGGTAACTGTTACGGTACGCGTCCTGTTGTTCCCTTCTACATTGTTCATCCAGTAGGGAGCAGTAGATGTAGAGGATGACATGCAAGGCTTGGTAGAGGAAGTCCAGTTCGACGAGGGTCTCGCTAGAAGAACCTATCTTCACAGTGGAATGAGATGGGAACGCAGGTTGATTGCATAGATCAAACTAGAGTACATGGCGCTAATCTAGGATATTTATATGTAACTGGGATAGGGAGAGATGCTATCATAACAAGAGATATGATAGTGGGAGAACAGTGGCGTCCATGGGAAGGAACCTAGACAAGCGTGTGACGAGTGTCCCACGTCGATGGGAAAACATACAATCTGATGAGAAAGATCTAAACTGAGTCCATATCATGGTGTACAGGATGAAAGAGACAAGAAAGGAAATGGTGGTGTGGACCCTGTGCCCGAAGGTGGTGAAGCAAGGCGAAACTATCCAGATACTGGTGGAGTCAGTTGATAGACCGCTCTGTAGTGAATGCACCGTCTACGTCTTCCCAGGGGAAGTTACCTCCCGGGAGTACTTCACTGTCACAGAAAGAAATGTATCCCTCGTAGGTGCCTTCCTCTATCGCTTGCTCAATAGCAGCGTTAAGTTCGGCTGCGTGAACCAAGGAATCATCCCAAACCGTAACATTACCCCCTGCGTAAGGCTGAGCCACTGGCTTAGTCTCTATCCGGGCCATCAACATCTCCCTCGTTCCAGATGACATCTGTATCGTCCCATTCAAGTTCATCCTCACCGACCAAGTCAGGGCAGTAGCGGAAAGGATGACTGCATTTTCCGCAGTAATCGCAAGGTTGAGGGTTATCTGGGCATTGATAGTGGGAGTGCCCAGGCGCTGTCCACTTACATCTGGGACAGGTGTAGCGGGGACAGTTGGGGTGGAAGTGGAACGGGGAATCGCAGGAATAACATTTATTAACAGTGAAGGGGGTGATGGCGACAGCATGGGAAGGGGGAATGATGGCCATGGGGACTGCGGGCTTTGGCGTCTCAGTGATTGATGCCTTAATTCCGGAGACGGCTGCTGCCAGGGCGGCTCGGGTGACTTGGCGGGGGAGAGGGTTACCATGATAGGCCCTTCCCAAATGGGCCCGAGCAGGATCCCACCCAGTGTCTTCATCCTCATCGTCGGAACTGTCAAGGGTAGGAACTGAGGTGGAGTCAGAGGTGGGAGGGGATGGAGGGTCTGCTGTGACGTCAGTCTGGGGGCTGGGAGAGGATTTCGGGAGAACGAAGTTAATGGTCCATACCCCTTGTTGCGGGTTGGAGGTGGAGGTGGGGGTAGTAGGGGGAGGAGTGGGGGTCCTCGGTGTCGTTGGGGTGCCAACATCCAGTCCTCCCACAAATCGTGTATGCCTGCGATGGCGGCGAGTGTTTCGAGGGGGGACGGGGTTGGTGGCAGGCGGAGTGTTGTCCACTGGTATGTCCGGTTGGTCCCACCATTCGAAGACCTGGGCCAGGTATTCTCAGAGGACGCTGCGGGGAAATTGGAGGAACACGTTGTGCACCAAGGTACATCGCAACAAAAGCAGAAGGGTCTCCACCAAGGACAAGAGGCCATGTCCCAGCAACTTGTCAAAGTGTTGCGGTAGGGTCTTTGATAGAGCAAAGACTGCGGTTGTTGTCTCCTCAGTGGACAGTTCGGTCCAACAAAGGACGTGGGAGGTGCAGCAAAGGGTGTGGACAGCAAGGATGAGGTTATGAAGGGGGCCGGGGGTGTAGGCTGTCTGGGACTGGTAGTGTTTGAGGTGGTCCAGGTTCTCCACAATCTGGGCGATGAGTTCGTGTTTGGCCGGACGGGAGAGGAGGTCCAAGAAGAGGGGGAGTTCCTTGGGTACGGGATAGTCATCGTGGAAGCGGGTGTCAATTTGTTCTTTGAGGAGGGAGATGGGGGAGGAAGAGGTGGAGAGGCGGTAGTAGACGAGCATTGGAAGGATGGCACTCGCCTTAGGATTCTCGCCTTACTTATAGGTCGTCGGGTGGTATCCCTCCTTCCATCATTGGGTGGTCCGGGTCTGGCACCCATTGTGGTTGCCAATTCCTATCAAGGGTGGCCTGATCAGGAGGTGGTGGTGCAACAGGTGGCACAACAGGTGGCACAACTGGTGCCAGTTCAGGCAATGGTGGCGCTATGGGTTCGACAGGCGTGGGTGGAGTGGTCAGGGCATTGTCCCAGTCCGGGTTCGGGGTGTTTGGGAAACGTATTGGGTGGAGGGATATGGCAAAGGTTCCTCAGGGTGTGGTTACCTCGAGCTGGATCCTGTGTTGACAGTAGCTCCAATAGTAGACTCCCAGGAAGAAGAGGAAAACATACGAAATCATGATGGCGCAGAGGTCGAAGAATGAGAGCATGGCGATGGTGACGGTGAGAGAGAGGGTGGGCTACTTTCGGGTGGAAAAGTCCTTGGGGAAGCGTTTTTGATACTCCTTCATCGTTTTCTTGACGTGAGAAAGGTTCTGGGTGGGTTCCCAGGTGTTCTCACTATCGGTGTATCCTTTCCACTTGATCAGGTATTCCCAAGTCTTCCCTCTTCAGTGATGACGTTTGATGTCATCGATCTCGTATTCCAATTCTCCTTCCACGTTCTGAGGTGGTGGCTGTGTGCATGTGGGGCTGAATTCGGCAGTGGTAGTCGCGGGGGATAACTTAGTAGCATGGAATACGTCATGTATTTTCCAAGTTGGTGGAAGGGATAGCTGATAGTTCAGTTGGCTGAGGACTTGTGTGATTTCGAAGGGGCCGACCCGTTTTGGGGCTAGCTTTCAATGGGCGAATTTGATGTGAAGGTCTTTTGCCTCGAGCCAGACCTTATCTCCCACTTTCCATCCCTTGAACTGAGTATTTGTTCGTTCTCACATGTCCTGCTGAGCCTTTTGGTGGGCGGTGAGGGCTTCCAATCTGGTCTTATCCAACAACCGTAGCCGATCCTCCAAGGTGGGGAGGAAGGTGGTTTTAGTTAGTGGAGGGTACACTCTGGGTTCATACCCCATCATTAGAGAAAAGGGGGAGGTGTTAGTGACCAAATGCACTGCAGAGTTATGGGAGAATTCCACCATGGGGAGGAGTTCGCTCCATTTTTCTGGGGTATTGCCACAGAAAATGTGGAGGTAGGTTTCTAGTTCCTGATTTACACACTCTGTCTCGCCGTCAGTCTGAGGATGATAGGCAGTAGAGAGGGCTACATCGTAATCTAGTAGCCAGGCTAGTTCCTTAGCGAATGCAGACACGAAGTGGGGCCTGCGGTCGGAAATGCACTTGTCATGGAGGCCATAACGGGGGAAGACATGCTGGAAAAAGAGGGCTGCCACATCTGTGGCGGTCGCATTTTTGGTGCATGGGATGAAAATGACCCCCTTTGTAAGGCCGTGGTCAACCATGACCATGATGGAATCAAAGGCACCGGAGCGGGGGAGATCAGTAATGAGATCCACCGAAATCTGTTGAAAGGGGCAGGTAGCGGAGGAGGCGATGGGAGAGAGGCCAGGGACAGTAGGGTGGGTATTAACCTTGTTCACCTGGCAAACAAAACATCCCTGAATGAAACGGTGGACGTGGGAGGCAAGGCCCAGCCACCAGTAATCACAGGAGACCCGGGCGAGGGTGTGGAAGCATCCCTCATGACCCCTGGTGGGGGACAAGTGAAGTTGCAGCAGTAGGTCGTGGCGCACCGGTTCCGGAACATACAGGCAGCCCTTAAAGTAAAGGGCGCCATCGATAAACGTCCAATCAGACGGGGTGGTGCGGGGGAAGGGGGAGGTGGAAGAGGACATGGTGTGAAGGGCCTCAAGGACAAGAGGGTCATCCACCATAGAGCAGGAGATCTTGTCCACAAGAGCTACGTCCAGCTTGTGGATGAAGGCAGTAGGGGGGAGGAGTACAACATCCGTATTGTCATGTGACGCATCGACGTCATCCTTGTGAGAGAGGGTGTCAGCGGGGCCCATCATGGTGCCTGGGAGGGCCATCCAGATCAAGTCGAAGTCCTGGAGGAACATCTGCCACCACGCTTGTCAACGGGAGAGATTATGCGGGTGCTTGAAATAGGTGAGATTCCGATGGTCTGTGAGTATTGTGATGGGGTGGGTGGTTCCAGACAGATAATGTTTCCACTCATTGAGGGCCAGGATCACCACAAGCATCTCGCGGTCATAGATGTTATAATTCCACTCTGCGGAACCAAAGGTCTTCAAAAAATACACACAGGGATGGAGGTCTCCGGTGGTATCCTTCTGCATAAGGATAGCGCCAGCAGTGAGTAATGAGGCGTCAGTCATGACAGTGAACGGCACGGTGGTGTCCGGGTATCAGAGCACGGGTTTGGTCAGGAAGACCTTTTTTAGTTTGGTGAACCCCTCTTGGCATGCAGGCGACCAGTGCCAGGTAGCTCCTTTCTTGGTCAGGTCATGGAGTGGTCGCGCAAGATCCGAGAAGTTTGTGATGAACTTCTGGTAGAAATTGCAGAAGCTGATAAACGATCGGACCGCTTTGACGGAAGCGGGGGGCTGCCAGTTCTTGATGGCGGTTAATTTCATAGGGTCCATCTTAACTTCCCCTTTTTTCACTACCATCCCGAGGTACTCGACTTCGGGTACGTTAAAGCTGCACTTCTCCAGCTTAAGATAGAGCTTATGATCTCACATCCGTTGTAAGACTGCTCTGGTTCGTTCGTCCTGTTCCTGTTGAGTTTGGGAATGGATGAGGAGGTTGTCCATATAGATGATTAGCCATCCTTCAGCGATCATATCCCTGAAGATGTGGTCCATGAGGGCTTGAAAGGTAGCTGGGGAGTTACAAAGCCTGAAGAACATCACAGTTGGTTCGAAGAGTCCGAAAGGGGTGACAAAGGCTGCCTTCCATCGATCCTCGGGTTTGATGAGGACGTTATTATATCCCCATCTGACGTCCATTTTGGTGAAGATTGACGAGTTCTTCAATTTGTCGACAAGATTGGAGATCAACGGAAGGGGATAGGCATTCTTGACCATTCCTGAGTTAACGTGACGGTAGTCCTGACAGGGGCATAACTTCCCATCTTTCTTTGGGACAAAGAAGAATGGAGATGCTTGGGGGGATTTCAAGGGAACAATCTTCCCACTCCTTAGGTGTTCGTTGACAAACTCCCTGCATGCTACAGTTTCGGCTGGGTTTAACGGGTAAGACTTGGCTCGTTTCGGGACGAAGTCCTTTGTTAGATCTATCACGTGATTGAAGATCCTGGATGGGGGAAGCTCTCCTGCTGGCGGGTCTCCAAAGACTTCTTTGTAAGCTCAGTAGGCTGGGGGTAGGGATACCGTAGGCTTTTCTGCAGCTGCCGCCAGTTTCGTGGATACTGTAGTCTTTTGCACAGGGTAGGCCCGAGCGGCTTCGTAATCCAGCTTCTTCTTCCATAATTTCGCTATTTGAGCATCGGGGTCCATTCCTAGGTAACGTATTAGGTAGCGTTGGGTGATAGCTTTCGGGAAGTCATGTTGCAATTTAGGTAAAATGTGAGGGAGTTCTACTGTTCCTTTGGTCCAGTCAATCAGGGGATTGGTTTCTCGTAACCAAGGGAGTCCCAGGATTAGGCTTTCCTTGCTGCAATCTATAACCATGAACTTCTGTAATTGTTCTTTATCACCAATCCGTAAAGTCAGAGTGACTTGATGACGAATTAGTCCATTACTGTTTGTGGTGCCGTCCACGTTGCTCGCCCTTAATGGGGTTTTCATTCGTTCCTTTTTCCATCCGGCCTTGTTTACTAAATGCCGATCTATAAAACACCCGGTGGCCCTGCTATCCACTAGCGCAGGTTTATCGACGATTTGCCCAGTTATACCAGTGTAAAGGGAAGTGGGGATTCTCATTGACTTAGACTTGGTACTGGTTACAATTACAGGGGCAATCCTGGGAAGCGAAGATGTCGATCCTTCCTTCCCTTCTAAAAATCCGAACTTGTGGATATGTGGTTAGCGGCTTCTTCTTCATCGCTGCTATCCTCCTTTTCCTTGTCATGCTTTTGGTAACAGATCCTGAGGGTCTTGATTGCAGTTTCTTCAGAGATCCCCTGTTCCTTCATGAATTTCTGCATCTGGGATTGCTTCCTGGTTTCCGTCACCCTAATCTGGTTTCGGTTCCTTTTACTGTTCCTCTCATTCCTGTTTCGGTTTCTGTCTCGGGAACGTCCGTCGGAGTTGCAGGGGTGGTTTCTCGTAGAGCAACCCAGTTTCCTGCAGATAAAGCACAGTCCCTTGGTGAAGCATTCCGCTCATTCGTCTGGGGTAAGGCGGATGGCATCTACGTCCATCTGATATGGGTCCCTTTCGTTATTGTGCCTTCGGATGGACGGCATCCACCCAGTCCCTCCTCCTCGATTGTATTTGCTTTGTTCAGCGAGGTCATAGAATGCTCCAGCCTGGTCCAGCCATTCCTTCATATCCTTCGGCTGCAGGACAACCAGGGCCATGGCCTTGGCGGTATCTAGATCTACCGCCTTTCATAGGATCCTGAAGACGTTGTTGATGTCCTTCATCTTGGCCCTCCCGGCTTCCAATTCAAAGACCGTCCTAAACTTGTGGAAATCGCCCTTGAATTTCCTGATGTCCATAGCGTGGAGGGCGTTCCAGGCTCGCTGTTCCATGGATGCCGGGCAGAATGTGGTGAGGAAGTTTTCCAAGACATCTTTGAAGGTAATCTTCTTCCCTTCCTCATCGTCTCCATACATCTTATCGTACCATCCTTCGGCGAAGGCTTGTCCCTGCCCCTTGCTCATATGGTTGAGGAAGGTGATGGTCTGCTGCTTGTCTCCTTTAGTAGAGGTGTGGTCGAAGATCTGGGGGTTGGCGTCGAAGTAGGCACACATCTGGTTGTGCCATCGGTTTGCATCCTCCGTCTCCCCAGAGAATCCGTCAGGGAGGGCTGCCTTGTTTTCCTTGTTTTCGTCTGCCATTGCTGCATCAATAATCTTTTTCGTTCTTTTGTTCTTTCAGGCGAGGGTACGGGGAGTATATGGTTCTTCGTCCTCGTCACGATCCCAAAGACCAAAATGTTCTTCACCTTCTTCCAGATGGGGGTTTTCTGGGTCGTACAAATGGAGCGGGGGATCAGTGAGTTCCTTGGTGTCAACGTGGATCTGTGGATCGGATTCTTGGTCACTGGGTACGGGGTCGGGGGTCTGTTCTTCAGTTTGTTGAGGAATAGAAAATTCCGCTGTAGAGACAGATGTATTGACTGCGATCTGTGGTTCAGGGGAACTTCCAGATCTGAGGTGGGTAGGGGGTTTTAGTGAACCGAAGATGGATCTGGTTTGAGTCGAGGTGCCAGGTATGTGCCTACTTCTCAGCGTTGAGCGACTTGTCACAGGGTTTGTATGAGGAACCACCGGGTTGGTAGATGGAGGACGAGGGCGCGAGGATATAGGGGTCTGGGAGGTATCATCTGAAGAGTTGTCTGATGGGGGGCTTTGGAAGGACGTGGTGGTGGGGGGGGGCAGGCTCCAAACCTAAGAGTTGGAGCCAGGGGAAGAGTTTGATCTTTTGTTACGGTACACATCCTGTTGTTCCCTTCTATGTTGTTCGTCGAGTAGGGAGCAGTAGACATAGAGGATGACAAGCAAGGCTTGGTAGAGGAAGTCCAGTTCGACGAGGGTCTCGCTAGAAGAACCTATCTTCACAGCAGAATGAGATGAGAACACAGGTTGATTGTGTAGATCAAACTAGAGTACATGGCGCTAATCTAGGATATTTATATGTAACTGGGATAGGGGGAGATGCTATCATAACAAGAGATATGATAGTAGGAGAACAGTGGCGTCCATGGGAAGGAACCTAGACAAGCGTGTGATGAGTGTCCCACATCAATGGAAAAACATACAATCTGATGAGAAAGATCTAAACTGAGTCCGTATCACAGTGTACAGGATGAAAGAGACAACAAAGGAAATGGTGGCGTGGTGTCGCTTCTTAGAATGAATCTAATAGACACTAGCAAATCTATAGAGAGATCCACTCCCCAGGGCCAATCTGAACCAGCACTAGATATCCTGACAACAGAAAATACCTAGGCGAATAGTGAATGTAGACTAGTACAATCAACTATGATGTGTTACC
>JBBPTU010000603.1:0-20749 GCA_038094295.1 Tylopilus aff. beelii | reverse complement strand
TAAACAATTATTTCCACAGTTCCGAGATTTGAAAGTACATACTTACAGTACTTGACACTGCTGAGGGCACTTGAGTGCTTGGTGAGATTGCCTAAGTGTGATCAAGTAAGTTGTAGATTTACTGATGTATCCTCGCAGTGTGGTTTTCAGTGTCTGATTCCAGACGTGTTCTCGTGTTTGGTGGTGGCACACACGATCATATGTAAGCGTAGTACGTCGAACAGAGGTCCAGATGACTACCGTAATGGACGGCCGACGTCCAGGAATGTCATCTATGTAACTTACCATGGCCAAAGACACGAGGTCAGGTAGCAAACGTTCGTCACGGATGACTGGGTCGAATGCAGCATTTACTACCCGTCAGATTGCTTGCTGGGTTCCATCAGCAACGAGGCGTGGTACGCGAACGTACGACTCTTCGAACTCGATGTAGTCATTCCTGAACATGTGTGGCACGTCTCGTGCTGGGCTAGAGAGTGCGGGTGTCGGCCGGATGTCCGTAGGAACTTCAGCGAGATCATATCTTCGTTTGTCTCGACGATGCGCCCTCCAAAGATTTGGACCTTTTACGATAATATCAGAGGACTTGCACCGTCTTGCGTCTCCTCACCCGAAGACTATGCCTCAGACGAAACCTTACTGTGGAGCTATGCCATACGCTGATGAGACTAATACGTGGGTTTGTATCTAGGACAAGTTCGCAAGGCTCGACGTGGGGCTACGCCACACACACGTCACCCCACAGGTGCTCGGGCAGGCGTCCGCCGCACCAAACCGCGTGAATGCTCGGCAAGGGTGTTGCGGAGAACGAGTCGCGTGGGTGTGTATGCGACGGTCTGCGTGATGGGGACGACGACGGGCGTTCGCGCGTTGGACATCAGGTCTGGTGGGCTTTGCGGGGCAGGCGGGGGACAGGTTCGGCGTGGTGACACGACGGGATGCCGAGCGGGGTGGGGCAGGCGGTACACTGTGTAGTCGGGTAGAGTCTAGACTGGCATCGGTCGGCGGATGCGTCGGCGACGGAAGTTAGTGGAGGACTCACCGTCGTGCTCGTGCACTGGAGACATCGATAGGACTGCGATGGCACGATCAAGGCGATTGCAGTGGAACGTCCACGCTAATCGGGAAGTCGTCACTGGCATCACCGGCACCGACGAACGAGCGAAACATTTCCTGAGCCATCCAGTGCAGATCACTAGTTCATTTCCGTGACACGCTCGTTCTCTCTCTTCCGCAACCACCCACACCGATCTTCTCCCGTAGCTCATACTCTTGGCTTCGTGCATGTACTTTACTCGTACGACCATGTGAAGCATGCGGTGGCGAGAGACCATCGCCCGACATCGGTACCCCACGGAAAGCTTATCGGCGGTAGAGCTTGTCTGTAAAATGGTCAAGGACAGCCCATATGCGCGCATACCACATGCTTACAAGAACTAGACGTCTCGTCCAGTGGGCCAAATCTATTGTTTATATGCCGAGCCACGTCCTTCGACAGCCATGGCATTCCGGCACTGGCGGTCTCATTCGCACATACGAACGCCATGGTGGACAGAGAAGGCCCGAAATCTCGACCGACTTGTTAGTCTCGTCAGCGCTCAGCAGCCAAGCCTGTACGAGATATGCGACGCACCATCGATTGCAACCACAACAAGATGGCCTGTGGCCTCAGCTCGACCACAAATACTTTCCCCTCCAACGCCCACCCCTGCCTAGGTCAGCGTCCAGTGACTCAGTGGATACGACGCTTCGAGCTCGAGGTGATGGCCTAACGTCTTCCGGACAACCTAGGCACGTGGACAGGTCAGCTGCGACTCCGCGTTAGGGTACGGGCGAAAAGTCAATTGTTAATAACACACTACTTTTTAGCAGGTTAATAACAGGTTATTAACTGGTTAATAACAGGTTATTAACTGGTTAATAACAGGTTATTAACTGGTTAATAACAGGTTATTAACTGGTTAATAACAGGTTATTAACTGGTTAATAACAGGTTATTAACTGGTTAATAACTCGAGGGGTCAGGAGGGTAGAGGAGACCAGTTATTAACGGGTCACGTGATGACGTTGTGGCGGGTTGAACACCGAGTGCCGCGCAGCAGTGGCGCTCGTAGTACTGACAACCCGACGTTCCATCAGTGGCACTCGGCTTCGCTCAGCATCGACTCTATGTACTCGGAATATACGCCAGAATGACAACCAGAGTTTTATATGGTTTCTGCAAGTTTCTTCTCCCGTCCACTACCCATTCCTTCAGGCTATGGCCCGTACTGTCCATGATACTTCCACAGCACCAGGCGGCGTGCAAGCCGCAACAAAAGATGACCAAATGCCCGAGACAGTCCCACAAGCTGTCAAGGATAAGCTCTTGCCGTCTGAAGCAATCTCGTTGACCAAGTTCATAGAGTTTTGTTTTCCACCTTGTGCGACCTCTGCGACATCTAAGCTGGAAAACTATTTTGCCATGCTTCCACCCGACACTGATATTCAAGTTGTACCTGCAATTACTGACGTATTACTCACTCTCCCGCTGCCACCTCTCTCTGTCGTTCAACAGCTCTCGCACCAGGCAAGTACTGCATGGAGCAATGGAAATTGGTCCATTGTATACGCACATACAAATGATCCCCAACGATTTTCATTTTGGGTATTACCTCTGTGGCGTGCCATCCTCGAGTTGCGTGGCAGCCAGTTTGATTGGTCTACCGCCCACGAAGTCCTCTCCCAGCTAGCCCCAAGCCACAACGAAGCTGCAGCCTTTCTCACTCACATGGATGTGGTTTCGTGGAGCAGTACAGTTCAGATCAAAAGGCTCAAGGACTGGACGCCCGTCAAGGACCTATGCCAGTTTGCCTCACGGGAGTGGTTTGGTGGCTCCAACCTCAATGCTTTGCTTGACGCAATGTATGAGCAAGTCAAAGCTGCTGATCTGGCTGTGGAGCATAAGTTCAAGATCCAGAATACATATTTTTCCCCTCGCTTGCGCGGTGCACATAGTTCGCACAGACGTGGGGTCAGCTACTCCGAAGGATCGTCATCATTCTTGCAAGATGTTGGTGCGCTTCTTGTCAGCAATCCGCACACAGTATGCTTTATAGCCCATGTCTATGGTACCCACTGGACAAGCGTTGCGGTTGATTCCGTCACTCTTCGGATATACTATGGTGACTCGAAGCATGGACCCATTCCTGGTGACCTCAAAGATGCCATTGAATGGTGGCTTTCCAATCATTTCTCATCACCATTCACCTGGGCACCACTACAGATCACTGAACAACTCGACTCGTACTCTTGTGGCCTGCTGGCTGCAAATGCCCTTATGCATCACATCAGCCCTGATGTTCATCCATTACTCCCATCAAATTCGATCGATCTTGATATTGCGCGACTCCGTTGGGGTAATACAATCATTAGTGCATATGTGGGTGGCCCTTTTAGTGTGTTCTGTTCGTGCTCTAATTTTACGATAATCAGAAACTCGACAACACGCATACTGTCACCAATGAATCAGTTCCCTTACTGAGGGAAAAGAAACTGCCACCTAAGGAATCCTATGTCTTAGAGCCACCTAAAAAGCGTCAAAAGGTATGTCAATCATCGACCAAGCTGTACATCATTTTAAATACTCCTTTGGTAGACGCTGGATGACTTTCCTACCACCGAACCACGAAGTTTCCCTGGCGATCTTGTCAACATCTTGCCAGGGAAAAAATACCCTTCTCTGGGTAGGGCCCAAGGTCGTCCTCGCACTGCTCTGCTTGATAGAGTAGTTTACAAATGCCATCCACACGATGATCCAAAGAAACTACGGTTTCGGTGTGTTGGTGAAAACTGCCGGTACAGCCTTGCTGCTCCAGCGAACCGAAAGCGTATATTGAAACATGCTGCTCACTGCCACCTACTTCCATCCACCATCCGGCAGGAGGTAAACACGCTCCTTGCTGAGGAAAGTCCAGGCGCAAAGGTGGAGATGCTTGATAGTCCTACAAAGTCACCTGTGAGAGACGTTGAGAAAGAGCTGAAGGAGCTGAAGAAGACCGTGATTGAACTTGAGTTTGGAAAGGCAGGTCGTATTCAATTGACCGCTCGTCTTAACCTTGCAATCACCAAACTGTTTTGTGCTGCTACTCTTCCCCCAACACTGGCAGACTATCCAGAGTGGAAGGACGTCTTTGCAATCGCAAATAGTGCTTATCGACCTCCATGCAGCACAGTCATCACTGACCAACATATTCCAACTGAAGCTGCACGTGTCCGCAGCCTCGCTCTGAAGTACCTTCAAACGCAGCATCATCTTACAATTTCCTTTGATGGCGGTACCACGAAGTCGCCGAAGTCAGTATATACTATTCACTTCACCACTCCAGATGGTCGAAGCTTTCTCATTGAAGGTGAAGAGTCGTCAAATACATCTCATACTGGCGAGTACCTTGCACGGATGCTGCTTAAGGCCATGGACTTGGTTGGACGCTTTCGTTTCTCTGGGATTACTTCTGATAATACCGGAAATACCCGCCTTGCATGTCAACTCGTATCACACGAAGTGAAAACATGCATTCCAATGTCTGATGTCTGTCATCATTTGAACCTCTTGGCCAAAGATCTTGCAACGCTTGATATGTTCAATGAGGTGAAGTGTTACTGTTCGATATGAGTTATAAATCGCTGACGTGGGCCTCAGCTAATTGTTCAACTACGCTGCGTCATTGCCCATTTTCGAAAGTCATCCCAAGCTACAGATGCACTCGAAGAAATGCGGGAAAGACTTCGAATCTCCCAAGGGCTTGTAGGTATCGGGAAGACTCGTTTCGCCACAGTTTGCATAGCCGCCATATCATTACAGCGGTGCCTCCCTGCACTACGTGAAATTGTAGACAATGACCTGATCAGATTTCCGTCCAAGGCAAGTCACTCTATACTATGCTACATCCGAATCAGAGTTTCATTGTCTTACCCCCCTCAGAAAGAGCCGATACCGGAGTTTCATTGCATAAGAATGCTGTAAGTACAGTGAGGTTACCATTGCAATTACGACAGTCAGTTGTGAGTATTGCAACTAAAGTAATGATTAATGACCTGCAAACCACACACTTGTTGCAACTCCGAGTCCCGAGCTGTCCCGCACATCGCCGAGTCCCGCCTCGCCTGCACTTCATTGAAGTTGTGACGACCATATGTTGCAACTCTGACCTGTGTACCCTGCCTTGCCCGCGATCTATTGCAACAACTATGCGTTGCAACGAGTCCGAGCCTGAGACCGTTCTGCGCGCCTCCGAGTCCCCTCGCCCGCAATCCATTGCAATGGCTATACTGGTGCAATCCACTCACTGGCATCCAAAATCACCAGGTTTTTTTTTTTTTGCAACACACGGGCACACGCTCCCTTGTAGATATCTTTCCATCTCCCTGTTTTCATTGCAACTCGAATGATTGCGCTGGCGTGCATCCCAGAATCCCACCCCGCATGGATTCCGTTGCAACACCACTCCGATGTGCAACATTTGTCCCATTTCTCTCTTTTTCGTTGCAACTAATGGTCATGGCAACCTGCCCCTTTCGCAATATCTTTGGCCAAGGATGGATAGATTACACGCATGTATTTGCTGATATATACTGTGCTCATGCCAAGAACAGCCCCACCTCGACACCATGACAAGAACACGCCAATTCCTACCCACCATCCTTACGCAGACTGTGTTTTTTGTTTCCTTGCAGACCAATCAGCTTCAAAGTAGTAGCTAAACTCGTGACGAACTTACTTCGCAGCGCCTTGCACATTCTCGGCCACTCCAGCTCCCGCTCGTTTTTTTCCTCTTGAACTCGCGTTCTTTGTCGCCGGCACAGGTATGTGGTTCTCCTTCCCGATGGCGTTATCTCTAACAGCGCGCTGTGATGGGATATGTTTTCATTTAGAACGTCCAGCACTTGCACCATTCTCAGAGTCGTTGGTTGAAGCGATGAGGTGTTGAGGCAGGTTAATCACCCCGCGTTCAGTTGGCGGTTTGGGAGGCACGGCTGGAACCTGTATAGTTGTCAACGGGGTAATTGTCGAGGTCGATACTGCTGGAGGTAATTGAGCCGCTGGCATCTGGAGCATCGACGACTGCGCTTGTGGTGCTATTATGGATGTCTGAGAGGATTGGTGCACGGTTTCTAGACTGCTGCCAGTGGTAAGTGTACTTGATGACACATTGACCCCAAACGGAACACCGCTAGATGACGGACTTCTGAAGTTGAATTGTTCGACCTGATAAGGCACGAACGATCCACTTGCAGAGGTCTGAATCGGAGTACACAGTAGACTAGACGTAATGTTCCCTGAATGTGTTGGCGATGTATATGGAGGGTAAGAAGGCGGGTTCGAGGAGAATAGACTCGGAAAATCGCATCCAAGCTCCGAGTTCCAGGAATTGTAGAGGGGCAGATCAAAAGTGCCGATTTGATTGGGTTGAAGAATGGTGTCCGACGAGCCCGGCAAAGTGTTAATTTGATCAGATTGGAGAAGCGTGTCCAAGGAGCCTGGCAAACCTTGATCGACGTTACGACTGATCCAGAGGTCCTCAAATGGTGTGATCGCGATTGACGGATCTGGTGAATGGGGCAGCATTAGGCATGCGGAAGGATTAGGCGCCTGAAGCATTGCAATGCCGTTAGATTGCAACGCGTCTTGGTTAGATGGGACAACTTGTTGGAGCGCAACACTGCCGGGTTCAAGTTGCAACATAGCAGACAAGGAGACGCGAGAATCCGGGAAATTAGGCAACGCAGAGCAGGCGGGCTGATGCATTGGGCGGGAGTTGTCGAATTGCAAGACTGATGTGTCTAGGTGAGGCAGGGAGGAACACGGAGTGGTTGCAACGCTGCCAGGATGCAACGCTGCATTGTTAACAGTAGCGGAGGCAGCAAGAGTATCTTGGATTGGTATTGCAACGCCAGCCTGAGTTGCAACATCGCTGCTCAGGAAACTTGAAGTGGCCTGCGTTAGGTTGGAGGGTATATAAGGGGGAGTGGCTGACGGTGTCTCATTGCCATCCCCCGCCCCTTGCTCCTCCTGCTCCTCCTGCTCCTCCTGCCCTTCCCCATCCATATCCGATGCAACGTCGTCACAGTCTTCTTCATCACCAACAGTCTCTTCATTACCTTGACCAGCCTCACCGTCGTCGTTGTCGGCATCACTACCTGTCGTACATGTATCTGGGGCCTTCCGCATCCCGGAAGCTTAACATGCAAGTCGTTAGTGTTTATTGTGACTATCTCAATCATAGAACTTACCATAAACACCGTTTAAAAACTCGCCATACGCCTCGACAAAGTCATGATCATATTGACCATAGGCATCCGAGAACTCCTGGCCGCGACTGTTTGAACCAATATGAAGGCTGTCATCCACAAGTGGTAAGTACGGAGGAGGACCTCGAGTGCAATGAACTGTACTAACCTAGTGATATGATTGCCCTCTTTCGGCGAGATCGGATCTGGACCTCCCATTATCACGCTGAACGACCACCCAGTCTTCTTTGCAAGATGCTCGAGGATGCGGTGGAGCGTCGGTCCGAGCTCTTGAATATTCCTGGCGATCCTTGTAAGTGAATATCATGATTCGTCAGTCCAACAAACTCACCTTCGAACGGCCAGCGGGTCCGGTTCCACTTCGTCGTCCTCTACAGTACCCTTCCTAAGAGTTGCCCTCTGTTTTGCCTGAGTCACTTTGAGCGCGTCGATCACGTCCTGCGATTCGTTCAGGAGGGCATCCTCGATTTTCTGGCGTACGGTGACAATGTTGGAACCCGATGGTACTGCCTCCTTGACGCGTGATACGTAGTAAATTTTGGCATATATCTCCCACAACTTCTTCACTCGTGACTTGGGCTTCAGGAGGTCGTCGAGGAGGCGTGCCATCTTACCATTGGCTGCGTGATTCTCTCCTGCACCGGCATGCCACCGCATCCACTGTTGCAGTTGCTTATAGGATGGTTTTAGCTCCTGCTTTTGAACGAAAGTAGACGGACTCACTTTCTGACGTCTGCCCCACGCCTTGGCAAGAATCTCCGCCTGTTCGTCACTGAGCGGTTGGTCCGCTGGTACATCCGGAAGCGCTGTAGCACGCTCAGGCCAACGCTGGGCCCACCGCCGGAATAAGGGTGTCCAGCGTTTCTTGTACTCCTTTCTACCAAGCTTGAGGTATTCTTGCAGTTCCTTCTGGAGGAACTGCCTTTGATCCGAAGTTGTCCAACCTGGGGGCGCCATCTGTTCTAGACGTGTCAGCAACTTCACGGCCACAGTAGACAAGGTCTACCTTGGTGCAAATTCAAGCAGTTGCCACAGGGAGGTGTGTTCCACTAAGGAGATGGTCAGCGACCTGACGAGATAGCGACGTAGAGGAGGGTGTCGCGTACAAGGATGAGGATGGTGTCGCGTCGGGGAGAGAGACAATGTTGTGCAGGGGACGGAATCGTACCTCTGGACTTAGGGTGTGAGCCGTTTTAACTAGACACGTAGGAATGATCAACAAACGCGTTCAACAGACGCGCATGACAGACGCGCCAGACGCGTTGAACGCGCTGAATGAGCGTGACACTGGGGGTGTCTCGCGCAATAGAAATTTCTTAGGGGTTACTTACTATTATTTTTCCGAATTTGAGCTAGGCATGGTGCATTGGGTGCGTCACGGTTAAATGGATGACACTGGGGGTGTTTCTGTCTGAGTCACGACTAAAATTCTTAAGGAATCACTTACCGTGATGTTGCCCAATTCAACCCAAGCATGATAGAAATCAGATGTGTTCGACGTGTTTAATTGATGTGACGCAGACACTGGGGGTGTCTCAATCTAAGCCGCGATGGAAATTCTTAATGTCACTTACCGTTATTTTTCCGAATTCGACCTGGGCCTGATGAAAACGAACCATTTCAATAGGTCTTCCCGACCATAGCACATTAGAAGCTATTAGGGAACCACAGATCATTATTCCCTGTTATCGACCGAAGCACGGTGGAAACAGACTATTCCCGACCATAGCGCACTGGAAATTCTTGGGCCACTTACCTTTATTTGATAAAAGCATGTTGGAAACAGGTGAAGCGAAGGAACAGTCAACGCGGATCTTCCTTCCGGTTGCTACAGGAGTGAATATGACCCAAATGATTCTAATTGATGTCAGCGACGCATTGCAATGCCACAGTAGGGCTGCATGTTGGTTTGGTTGAGCGACGATCCCACGATGTGATGCAACAAGTCAGGAATGTTGCAACAGGTCATCGAGGGTACATGACGCCATGTACTGCTTTGAGGCCAATCATCTCGAGCTCCTTCTTGGCCTAGGCCACATGTGTGACCAGCCGTCGTCAGTCACTAGTTCATATTCGTTGCAGAGAGTGAATTAGCAAGGAGTCGTCGTCGACACGTCATCCGCTCACTCTTCTTGGGCTGGCGATTTGCGGCAAGGCCTGTAGTAAGCATTCAAGATCATCACGTGAGAAGTCCTTCACGACAAAAGAAGCCCTACCGAGGAATGAGCAAACCATGGTTGTTGTTGGTTTTCTTTTTTTTTCCGCGGCGAGAAGGAGCAGCATGCTCCAGGTATGTAGCACGGGTTGCAACGAGAAGCAGCACATGGCTCGAGAGCCACGTGAATTCTGCCTTAACCAAGTTAGTTTTATGGCACAGCCATTTTGATATAGGCGACCTTCACTAGTAATTCATGGTGGAACAGACACGACATAGCTTGGATCTTCCGAGCAACAAACGAGATACATGGCAACGACGCATATTTCATTCCAAGAAGTTCGAGACGTAAAACAATGTTACCGAATCTGAATTTACAAAACAGGAGGGATGCTGCGCTTACGGCCATCCTCACCTACTGTAGCCACCAAACCGTCACTAATCGCCTTCTCCATGATCGCGCGGGCCTGAGCAATGGAAGTGCCACCAGGAAGCCTGCGGTATGTTGCACCACCCACGCGTACTACCATAGGGGCTGCTCTCTCCCTATAGTAAGACAGGTTAATCATAGTAAAGACGTACAGAATCCAACAAACCAGTTCGAGATCACGCCAACCATCTTGCCTTCAGTGATGATGTAGTACGGCTCCGCTTCTCCCTCCGATGGTAGTAGGAAGACAGTCCCATTTGAATGTGTGACGATGCTATGTCCCGATGGAAATTTCACACGGTTAGGCGCACACCCGGGATCCATGGTTGCTGGCACCGATTCATGCACAGAGGTGACCTGCTTTTGGGCTGGCTCGATAGATGTGTCGGCGGAGGATGGGTCCTTCGGGTTGGGACTAGTAATACCCACATCAGGAGAAGGGGCCCGCGTAGCTATTTAAACTGATTAGGAACAACTAAGTCATGGATATATATCAAGATCTCACCTGGGTGGAGGCCAGCAGCACGCACTTCTGGAGTGGGAGCCCGTGAAGCTGTATATACTAATTAGATACACTCTTGACGAACCTATGTATCGAGATCTCACCTGTGGGCTGGCTCTCACCGACTTCGATTATGATAGATTCGACCGCATGAAGGACAGTTTGAGCACGTTCCTCTGACAACGCTGTGGCCTGCAGAAGTTCAGTGAGGGCTAATTACGAACCAAGTCAGTGCTGAAAGGTACCAGACGAGGTAAGATCACAAACCTAAAATCGCATCGTTCACTGCCGAGGAAGTGCGAGTGTTGTCAGAAGGACAGGCGCTCGAGGTGACGGCAGTCATGCTACAGAGTGATGAGGGACAGGATACTGATGGCTAGTGGGCGGGAAACGAACAAAAGTCAGGATGGGAACTCCATGGTGTGGACATGGATGGGTCTTATAACCGTCAGGCTCTGGACTTGCGTCCGAGGATGGCTTGCGGTGGCGACGGGCTGCTGGACAGGGGGGCAGTAGATTTCGATTTCCTTGGAAGGTCATGAACGAGTGTCTGGTATGATCTAGAAATCTAGTGGAGGATCCATTGAAGACTTTGTGGTGTTCAAGTTGGCGGAGGTCACGGTGGCTCGCTAAGGTAATTAGAATCGCTTAACTCCGTGGAGATACTAACTATAGGCACCTACCCGATTCAGGTCCATGGTCATCGATACTACGTCCCAGCGGTTGCAACTAGATTATGCACAAAGGCGGGGACGAACAGCACCAAGCAGAGTCAAGCTCGAGTACTAGTAAGTGGATAGTTATCGATTTGCAACAACCATGGTCAGAGTACTCTGGTATCATTTCGCAGCGGCACCCAGTCATTTGTCGGTCAACACCCCAACAGATGACATCCGTTTCAAGAATATTAAAGGATTCAAGGTCCACAACAAAAAGACGACCTCTATTCATCATAATGCGCAATATACTAAACTACGGAGGGATCCATCTGGGCTGCTTCGTCTAGAGAAAAAGAAATACAAGGTTGCCGCGGCCGCTCAGTACGCTATCCCAAAACCAGGCGATGAGCAACTATATCTGGATCCCGCTCCATTTGGTGACATTGAATTACCATGCCTTGACAACCTTCCACCTGAAGTGGATCTGAATGTCCTCGGTGCAGATCCACCTAGGAAGCACTATGCATCGGTCAGTAGTACCTCTGTCTGTACTGTGGTTGCTAACTGGAAACTTGGCAGGACAATCCCTTGCTCGTATGGACTCAAGAGGAAAGGCAGCGCTTCCTGGATGAACTCATACGTTTGGAGGGTAGATGTGGGAGCTCAACGGTCTGTGTTGTTTGCAAGACTTCGCCTGCTGTGATACGGTGTTTTGACTGCATTGGGACGGACATGTTGTGCAATATGTGCCTGCTGCAGCGCCATCAAGTCATGCCTTTGCATCGTGTGAAGGTAGGATGCCAGATCTATTATAAAACCTTATTTATCGATTGATCTATAGCGTTGGAACGGGAAATACTTTGAGAAAATAAGCTTGAAGAATCTCGGGCTACGAATCCAGCTTGGCCATTCAGATGGTGATAGATGCTATCGCCCTATACCTGCGATCAAGGATGACTTTGTCGTAATTCACACAAATGGGCTTCATTCCGTCGGGCTGGACTTTTGTGGCTGTGAACGTGCGGAGGAGCCATCTTGTCAACTTCTGCGGTTTCGATGGTTTCCAGCAAGTTCGGATAAACCGCGAACTGCGGCATCTTTTGCTGCATTGAAGCAGTTTCAACTTCTATCCTTCGAATCAAAAGTGTCGCCTTATGACTTTTTCAAGAGCTTGATACGTTTGACAGACAACACGCGGTCCACGGAGATCAAAGTGAGTGATGATCTGTGTCTATGATTCCAACAGATTGACCCGATCGATACTGTTTCCCAGGATCATTATGACCAGTTCCTGAGAGTGGTCCGTGAATGGCGACATCTCACTATGCTGAAACGGTCAGGCAGAGGACACGATCCCATGGGTGTGGAAGCCACACGAGAAGGAGAGTGTGGTGTACTTTGCCCCGCATGCCCTCAACCTGGAAAAAATCTTCCTGCAGCTTGGACGGAAACACCGGCGGATAAACAGTGAGCATATGAAGCAACGATGAGAATCCTATTCAGGTTTACAGAAGCACAACAGGTGGCTCCATGGTCTCTTTATCGCGATTGATGCCAATTTCCGGCTGAAGCGCAGGGCTGTATCCAGCGATGCCACCGATCCTGGCTTGAGTCGTGGCTGGGCCTATTTCGTGGAAGAGACAGAATACAAGTCATACCTCTCCAAACTACAAAATGAAACACAGCCAGTGCGTCTCCTGTTAGCTGGCAGCTTAAGGTTCTAAATATGGACACAGAAGAGTAATTGTTCCAGCCATATCGCAGTTAACTCGGCGGACACAAAATCGGTAGCTGGCCTTGCAGCTTCAGCAGTTGGGACAGTAGACTGTGCACGCCACGGGTTCAAGCTTCCCGGGGGAGTCGGAGATCTACAAAAGGGGGAAAAGTACGTCAGGTCACTGATAAATATGGTGAAATACATTTTAATCATCAACCTTTCAAGGTATATTAACATGGACTATCTTGTATTCTCTGCTCTTCGCGGGTTTGCTCCGTTGAGCGTTCTCAAGATCTCATACGATATTGCATGTCAGTGGCACAAACACTTGTGGCAAAGAATGGCGCGAGTTCCTGATGCATGGCATATCGATCACGAGGCCAAGAACATTAGATTCCTTGTGCCCAAGTTCCATCTCCCGGCACATATTGCAGAATGCCAGTGGATGTATTCGTTCAACTTTGTGCAAGGTGTCGGGCGAACCGATGGAGAGGGTCCAGAGCGTGGGTGGGCTGATATCAATCCCGCAGCTTCTAGCACGAAGGAAATGGGTCCTGGTGCTCGCCGTGACACCATTGATGACCATTTTGGTGATTGGAATTGGAAGAAGGTCGTAAGTTTAGGTAAGTCGGAGGCTGATCAAGTTGGGAAGTGACCTGGATGCCTTGCAGGATCTATGATCTTGCGTAAGATCCAAGAGGCTGTTCCTGAGCGCAATGAACACGTTGAGGATTTCGTGGAGTTAACTCGGTCACTCTCATCGAAGTTTCCAAATCTTATTCCCATTTGGGAATGCAGCGTTCGGGAATGGGAAGTTGATAACACTAAACCAAATCCTTTTGAAGTGAAAGCCCGTGGTATGTTGTATCATCTGGATCATGATGTCACTGACCATTTCAGAGGTTACTCAGGCACATGTTCGCCTCTCTCTTGCTAAAGATGATGCCATTGCTGCAGATCATAGCAATGAGCTGCCGTTGCATGCTCAGGTTAGTCCAAGTAACCTGATCGATACAGGCATGGAACTAGAGGATCAGCAGTAAGTCATGTAAATCGAGCTCTTGCTGTCGTTAATTTTACTTCTCACAGACGGCGACTGGCAGCAGAGACAGCCAAGCTTGGTGAGCATGCGACTGATGCTCAAAAGGCACTTGTTCAGCAACGCGCAAATATACTCAGGCGTCGGATTGAGGCATGGGCCAAAATCCAGCTTCTTTATATACCAGGTGTGGCGGGTCTACGAGAGAGTCTTGGGGATGAGAGATTGCAGAAACCTCAGGATTTCCCTCTCTTACTCCCATCTGCTATTCGTCACCGTGTGCGCTGTGACGAGACATTGCAACTAGTCGAATGGAAGCTTCGAGAAGGCCAGGCCCACGATTCCTTAAACGAGATGCGTCAAGCTTTACGCTCGCGGGCATATATGCTTCGATTTAAAGATCGCTTCTTACGGGGACAGGGTGCAAATACCCGAGCACGCAACTGCCTCAAGTCTGTCGATGCAAGAGTACAGGCAAGTGCACAAAAATATCGTGCTGCTTATTCTGCGCTTGTAGTGCTCGGAGATATCTTGGGGAAGGTTGGGTGGATGCACATGCTGCGTCCCCTTGCAGACGAGGACATCCGTTCAATGTCTGATGGGACAGAGAAGGCAAGTAGTGAAGGTCGAAGGCGGTTGTCCTGGATATGGCTGGTTTGTGGTTACTCGGACGGTTTAAATGTTGACATCGACGCCGATGAGGGTACCATCGATGGTACACGGCTAGTCTCACTCCGATAACACATTGCTGACGAGCTAATAGCAATTCGCATTGAATGGTGCAGGACGCGGGCACGTGCACACCGTTGGACAGAGGAAGTGGAACTTCTGTTGGAAGAACAGGAGAGAGTCCTTCGGTTCCTCCGCTGGCACGGCGACTGGTGGGCAAGCAGGATAAGTGTCCGTCCTGTCAGTGATCCTGCACTGGCAGAAGGCTTGAGCGCATATGCGGAACGACAATCCTCAGTCCGATGTGACCTCGAACAACGCTTCCGACATACTTGGCGGGACACACGGCGCTTCGTTGAATTAGGTGGAAGTGTGCCAGAGGTGTAATAAACACGTGCATTGTATGGTAGCTACAAAGAGTCTTATTGCACTGTCGACGGGGTACTCTGTTGCAACATGTGCCACCTGGCATAAAGCACGTACGCACGGGCTTGTCGGGGATAAAGTTGGTGCTTCTGTGATTCACACGACGCCGACGGACTCGAACTTGAAGAAGGGGTTAGCAAATCACAAGGCGAAGATTGACGCCATTTTACTGCCCTCGTTATTTGACTGGCAAGGGCTGGTGCTCATGGAGGTTGAACCCCCTGCTTCAAGTTAGCCCTTCCCCCATGTCGACTACGTCAGAATCCAACTCCGTGATCAAGATCACTCTTCCGCGAAGTGTGACACTCCACTCGCTTTCGTTGAAGTGCGAAGATTCTGGCCCTGTGGTGCGTGGATTAGTTTGGTGGTAGCAAGTGCGAGGCTTACCAAATAGCTCAAGGTGGTTCAGATTGACGTGGTCGACCGAGATGGACGCGGAATCTCGGAGCACCTTGGATCACCACCCCCTGTCATGCACGAGGGACGGTCAACCCCTCCTCTCCGCATGGACTCGGATGATCCCATGTCGATGTACGAGACTGAGGAAGAGAGAAAAGCAAGACTACTAGCTGCGACTCGGATTCGGCCTGCAAGTGAGACATCAGTGAGTGAATTGTAAACAGTGTGCTTCGCACCTGGGGGCCTGCCTAATAAACTCCCCTGTAGGACAGGAAAAGGGTGGCGGAAACCAGAAGCCCAACACCTCACTCCCAGCCAGTCACCAAGCGTATGCGAACTCGGGGGTATGCGAAGAAAAGTTCAAAAGCGGGGGATGTGTAACAACTGGCAGGACAGTCTTGTAGTTGAAAACAACTTGAAGTTAGCTGTATGTACAACAGCGTCCAAGTCCGAAGCTTGCTTGGTTCACCTATGTAAAGTTTGAATTGCAACTGATGACTGTTCTGCTTTCCGCTCAAGCCTGAGTTGCAACGAGAACACACATAAATTACAATGTAGTGAGGCAACTACTACTAGTACTAGTAACTACTAGTACGCGTATATGACGGTCAGAGAAGTCGTGTACATAGATTCAAATGGTGAAAGTGTACATTAAAACCCACAGGAACGACTCGGTGCCAACGTACTCGCACCATAGACGAAGTGCCAGCTGTGATCCACCATGCGCATCGGAAACGCGTACACAAGTGTGCGAGGCAGAGGTTGACAGCGGAGTGTTCTGAGTCATCGGTATACTGCCCTGCATCCCCTGGTCAGTCTGAGTCTGCATGGAATGACAATCAGCATGGAGATCCACAGACATACCTGAGATGGCTGCACGGAACTATCCTCTAACAGAGATCAACAATCTGCTCTCTTTCCCCTACTTCCTTTAACCTATGAGAGTATGCCGCCCAACCCATGGAACGATATCCGGAATGGGCAAGGCGTGAACCATGGATTCGGAGCATGACGACCAATAAGTCAGTACTACAAGTAAAGGCTGGGGGATATGGAATAAGCGAAAATACATGTGCCAGTGCACCGGTATGCACACTCACCTGGATGATGCCAGGGATCGTCGTGGATGGCGCAGACTGCCGGCGGGACCTGTTGCAACGGAATTTGCCGGTGGTCGACTCAGACTCGAGCTCCAACTTAAGTCGGACTCGGAGTTGGACTCGGAGTTCAAGTTGGGTTACTAGTAGTACAACTCAAAGGTGCTGGGCACAACAAATATATAGCTCACTGTGGCGTTGCATTGGTTCTGATTTGTATGCCATATTCTCATTGCAATGAGTGGGGCCAACTGGGCTGAAGGAGTGGGACAGTGAATTTTGCAACTCAAGGGACAATAGTTACAGGGGTTATTGCAACAGGACTCCATCATCAGGTGGCTTTTTAGGAATGTTAAATTTATTATTTATTTTGTTATTCTGCTGCCTTCTATTGGTGAATGCGTAGTTCTTATTTTTATGAATATTTTACAGACGTTGCTGATTTCAAATTTAATGGATACTTAAATATGGTACTTAAATTTCGTATTGTAAAATGTCATTTTAAATACACTATAAACGCCTCCGAAATCTCGATATCCCCGGTGTGTTACTGGGAGCCGAACAAACCACCCCATGCGGTTTCAATGCGGCACTAAGCTGCACGGCCTTCGGTCCGGCCGGCCCGGTAGCTTGACGCTCCTCCACGTAGCCTGTATGTAGACACGGATTTTGGACATCCAACTCGACGGCGTGTATCCACTCTTGCGACTCTTTCACCGGCCAACACCCCCCGGGCCAACAGTACAGATTCTGGATCCTCGGACTGTGGAGGGAATCGCGTTCGTTCGCGCGGTCCGATGTACTATACGGTCGATGTTAATCACAACATTACTTTCCAACCGATGTGGTTTTACTCAAAAGAAGAGCGTTGACGGATCAAAGACAACATATAAGCTAAGTGCGAAGATAATTGTTTGGACTCGGATGATGAGTAGCACGGGTGGGCATCTGCATTGTTCGGCGCAAGTGCTCCCTGTTTTTCCCCCGAGTAATGACCAAGTTCGCTCAGGTTCTCTTGCCTTTCAACCTCGACAAAGTCGGCTTCGAGCAAACTTCCAGCCAGTGGTTTGACTCCAGAGAGAGCAAGTGTGGTAATCCCCCAAAACGGCACTGGCACAGCTCCACAGTTAGACTGACCATGAGAAGCGCATGCGACAGAGCTTGCACTGGCACTGGCAAGAGACATACCACGACAGCGAATGAGGATATTCTCCGATTCCACGGAACTCGGGCCGGGCCAGATAAGTTGTGTGACTTCGTCGCCAAGTCGTTGCTGAGGAACCCACAGTATGAGCTATACTTCGCCGTACGGTTTGTGTATTCTTCATACCAAGCTCGTTGACCCATTAACTTCGCTCCTTAAGATCGATAAATGAAGCATAACCGTCACTCCAAAGCTGCATAGAATTTGTATACGACCTCGCAGCAGTGATAAAATCCGACACCAGTTCCGACTAATTGACAGTGTGTGCTGTCGATGGCGTACTTGAGTGGATGGTAGCGAAACCTGAGATATTGGAGTACGCGCATCATCGAGGACGAACCATCTAGAGTAAGAAAATGCATGGACGGGTCAAGGGGTCGATATGAACTATCGAGGGGAATTGATACTTGAGAATCGCCAGCATTGTAATACTCGATTGCTACCAGTCTTTCGACTTTTAGCTGTAGTTCGCCCGGGGAACTACTAGACCTGGCAATAACTGTCAACAATCGCCTGTTAGCCCACAGCAAGACGGACCTCATGGACCAAATTCGTTTGCACGCAAGACGCATGTGGACAGTCGTCTAATACCCCGCCATTCAATCATTGCAGGAAGAGACATGTTACGTATCAGACAGTAGTTCCCTCAGTTTGTCTGTAACGAAGGTCGTCATTAAGGAGGCTGAAATGTCCAGCCCATTCCAAAAAAGCAAAACAAAGAGCTTGGTCGCCCATGAATTAAGAATAGTAGGATCGAGAAGCATCGATTCAGTGAGGTTTGGATACCACCCCAGCAATACCCGAGGCGCAATTCTTTGATTGCGTTTTCTACATCGATTTGCAAGTGATCTCAGGTCCAGAAACAATTGTCTCATGCCAGTAGACTGCTGAAACCTGAAAACAATTTGGGTTACATTCTATTTCAACTAGTTCCTGATGCTAGCTCATTACGATCATACAGAAATATCAGCCATGACCGGCCAGTAGAAACTGCTTAGCTGTACATTTTCGCAGCGGCTCCCGCGATCGCCATCTAATTGCGTTGAAACGTCCAGAATACCTCTATTCAGCTTCAAGTAGCGGTTATACATTCTTCGATCACTTTAGAGCCTTCCACCCTCTTTACTGTCACGCTACCATCCTACCAACGCTGTCAACGCAAGCCAGACAAGCAGTGGAAATAGTACCTGGTTGCCAAAGTAGGCTGCTTTCGCAACATTGCAGAACAGACCGACCTCTACGACCCCCGTCAACAACTTGATCTTTTCCAACAGCTGTTCCCGGCATGTGAGGTAAACACATCAGAGGGGACCTCGACGGAGGAGAACGGACGCACCGGGCTAGGGTCCTTTACCGACTCTCTCGAGAACGGGGCGTCGATGACAAAGTTGCTGTTGTCTGTCACCACGGGTCCCGCCTTTGCCTTTGCCATGCGAAGCGAGGCGTTTGGGGACCCGAGCACCTCGTGCAGGTTCTGCAACACCTTGGCATATGCAAAGGAGACCACCTCGATCGGCACGCCCTGGACGAACTGGAGCGGGAGACTGTCGGTGGAGAAAGAACAGGGATCGAGGCGTACGTACGTTCTTGCCGAAGTACTCGCCGTTCTTTCTATTGTCGGCGACGACACTGAGCCTCGAGCAAAGGTGAGCTGAAGAGGGCCGAACGAGAGATGGAAACGACAAACACACGTTTTGGCAGCCTCAGCGAGGACCTTTTCTCGCAACTGACACGCCCCGCCGTCCTTGATACAGTTGAGCTGCGGGTCGACCCTACAGAGGCCACACCCAGTGTATCAGTCTGCAACAAAAAGGCCAACGGACGTGACGGACTCGTCGGCACCATCGATCGTCAGTTATTGGTCCACGTCACCGAGGTTGAGGCGGCCAACGATGATGAGTTCCTTGGACTGAAACCCAGTCGAGATGAACACGCGGTCCTTGTTCAGTTCATGACCTTGCTGCACGATGCGCTCGACGACGCATGGTGCGATGGAACATACCCCTAGCGACGCGTGAGCGCGAGACGGGGAGGGAGTGCAAGCGCGTACCTGACCCTATCCCGATGATCTTGGAAGCTCGTGAGCATGTCTCCGGGTATGAATGGAGTAGTGGTACCTTGTGCTCTGGGAGAACGTGCTTGTCGACCGCGGTGTAGGCAGCGAGTCGTTTTGGCTTGCTTGACGGCCGATAATTGCAATGCGACGTCTGCATGCGGGTCAGATTTGAGGTCCGGCGACGTTGGGGTCGAGAAACCTACTGGGCATGGCCTCGAGCAAGATAGGAATAGACGCTGGTCGTGGAACGGACTTGCTTCAAATTCGCATTTCGGGCCCCTGGACAAATGAAAGTGCGAACGTCCGAGAACAGGTGATATGTTAATGGTGATAGTCGCGCTCCAGCCCGTCCTACACAACTTGACCCAAGCGTCGCAAAGGTGTTTTGCTAGCGGCGGAAGAAGGATGCGAGACGGAGCGGGACGATCTGCGAGCAAGTGCCCAAAACACCATGCGGTCTGAGGCGTGTCGACGGACCGTCTTGTAATTTTCGGTGTCGAGATGCTTGAGGTTGGTCGCACCCCAGCCGCTGCCGAGTCAAAGGGCGTGGGAGAGATAGTAGAGCGTGCGACGACGGAGACGAACGTCAGCGATTGGTCGACGGCGCGGGCACGTGACACGACTCGGCAATTTTATTGATTGGTCGCTTCCACGTCCTCGACGCCGTTCCCGCCGCGGCGTACGTCCTCGTCACCGACACCAACATCGCACCACTCTACTCTTTGCAGACGCGTTCGCAAAGCATATCCCCGCCGTGTTCCCCGATCCGACCACCGCGCCCCGCTTCATCGCCCATGTCATTCCCCCCGGCGAGACATCCAAGTCACGCGAGGGCAAGGCCGCTATCGAGGACTTTTTGTTGATGCAAAAGTGCACCCGCAGCACCGTCCTCCTGGCCCTCGGCGGAGGTGTCATCGGCGACCTTGTCGGCTACGTCGCCGCAACCTTGTGCGTGTCGATCTCTTCTCATCGACCAATCTGACTCTCCCTAGCATGCGTGGTGTGCGCGTCGTCCAGATCCCCACCTCCCTGCTCGCGATGGTCGACTCGGCCATCGGCGGAAAGACTGCCATCGACACCCCCCTCGGAAAGAACCTCATCGGCGC
>JBBPTU010000602.1:0-20755 GCA_038094295.1 Tylopilus aff. beelii | reverse complement strand
CGACGAGAGACGAGATGTCTCGCGTAGATGTCCTGCGGGGAGTAAAATGGTTCAGAGTGCCGAGCCATGGATCTTGGGCCAGGTGGTAGTTCTTGTTCGACGCCCACGAAACCGCAGCATCTTCACTTCTTCATTCGTATCAGTGTTGTCCAATGAAAAGGGCCGGGGTCCAGGACAAACATGACAACGGTGATGGTGACGGGGGTCTTTGACTGATTTGGAGTACTCTCGCCGATTTTCGTCGACTCTTAGCCATGACATCGCTGCAAATAGCAGAAGAAATACGATCCATATTCCCGGGGACAGAAGAGCTGATCGTCCAATACATCTCTGGTTACCTTGTCGACGACGCCGGCGAAGACGAAGACGTTCTCCAGGTGGCCGATGACCTCCTCAGCTCACTCGGACGTGATCGTCCGGAAGACGTGCAAAAGCTGATGGCTCGTCTACGGGACCTTTTGTCCGAACAGCTCGAAGCGCGTGTTCAGAGCAGTACTCGTCCGAAGCTGCTGAAGCTCGACAAGGTCGTCGATCTGAGCAAGGTCGGAGCGATGTCGAACACGATCGGTCTCGGGGAGGGCGTCGATCTCGAGAGCATCAACAAGGGAAAGTGAGTGTTGTGTTTTTGGGTTTGCATTCTGTGCGCGTTGGCGATGGAGGTGAAGCATGCTACGTGTGTTGCGCACAGGGCATCCCGCGTCGACGTCAAGAAGCTTGAGAAACAGGAAGCGAAGCTCAAGGTATGTACTCGCACTCTTTCGTTGGAGTATGACAGGTTGATGTGTTTTTTTATTGTTGTTGTCTCGGATAGGCCAAGATTGAGAAACGTGCACGTAGGGACCTGTACGAGGGATCCAAGTTGCTCGATCAGCATCGCAAACAGGTGCACTTTACTCTTCGTTGGTCACTGGGTTCGTCTCATCGAATCGCATGCTAGCAAAACTACGAGGAGATGTTCTTGAAGGTGAGCCTATCGTTGTTGCCATGTCCATCTTAACTCTGACGTGACGCTCGTGAATATTAGATCAATCCCATCGAAGCTGCTGCCGCAGCGAAAAACAAGAGCAAGGACATTCATCTTCCTTCTATCGATGTCAATTTTGCTTCTAATCGTATCTTGTATGTGCGTGGTTACTCGCCATCCGGCAGGCTATTCTGATTGATATGTTGTTCCAAGGTCTGGTGCGAGTTTGACGCTCGCGTACGGTCGCCGCTACGGTTTGATTGGACGAAACGGTGAGCATATTCATAAACTAGTTGTACTCTGCTTTATAATACCATTGGACAGGTGTCGGAAAATCGACTCTACTTCGACACATCGCCATGCGTGAGCTACCGATACCAGCGCACATCACTATTCTGTTCGTGGAACAAGAGGTATTTTTAGTACCGCGCCGCTTCTTCACAACGAATGTTCATCATGATCTAGATTATCGGGGATGATACCACGGCCCTAGACTCGGTGCTAAAAGCTGACGTTTGGAGAGACCACCTACTAAAAGAGGAAGCCCTCCTCAATGCGAAACTTGCCGAGCTCGAGAAAGAGGGAGATGACAAGCGATTCGAGGATGCGAGGGAAGAAGCTGCAACAAGACTGACAGACGTACACGCCCGGTTAAGTGATATGGATGCAGAGAGTGGACCTTCGCGAGCAGCGGCACTTTTGGCTGGTAAGTCTGGCTAGGATGCATTAAATAGGCTGGCATCACTGTCATCTCGCAGGTCTTGGTTTCGCAGAAGCTGATCAGGGAAAGCCGACAAAATCGTTTTCAGGAGGTTGGCGGTGTGTACCATCAATGTGTTGGGCAGTAATAGATCACTCACTCAATGCTATTCAGCATGCGTTTAGCGCTTGCTCGAGCCCTGTTCGTCAAGGTATAGGCTATTGCAGATGTCATCCATATCCATGGTCGATTAACGTGTCAGTAGCCAGCTTTGTTACTACTTGACGAACCTTCCAACCACATCGATCTGAACGCTTTGGCGTGGCTAGAAGATTATCTCCAAACTTGGCCGGGAACACTCCTCGTTGTATCGCACGATCGTGCGTTCCTGTGAGTTCAAAGCCATCCAATTTATTTCGGTTCGTAAACTGATCGTTCTTGTAGCGACGCTGTTGCGACTGATATCATTCACCAACATTCTGGTCGCCTTGATTATTATAAAGGGTATGCGTCATCACTTCGGATCAACCAAATGTTCTCAATTCATTAATTTTATCCAGGAACTTTACCCAGTTCTACTCTACCAAGTCGGAACGTGACAGGAACATGCGAAAAGAGTATGAAGCGCAAATGGAATACCGCAAACACCTCCAGGCATTCATTGACAGGTGGAGATATAACGCTAATCGAGGTAGGCTGTTACACTTGTCTTTCCGCTGTCTGATTTCTGAAGTAATCGTGGGAGTCAGCTGCGCAGGCGCAGGCGAGAATCAAAATTTTGGAAAAGGTCAGCTAGTCAGAAATTGTATCTGACGGTAGAGTTTACCATGAATACATTCTAGCTTCCGGACCTTGAGCCACCAGAGGAAGACGAGAAAGAGACATTCAAGTTTGCAAATTTTCGAGCTCGTTACCATCCGTGCAATAATGAATGATGTAGAATTCCGGAAACAGAGAAAATACCACCGCCATTACTTCAATTATCGGGCGTCAACTTCGGGTATACTGCCGACCAAGTCCTTCTCAAGAATATGGATATTGACGTTGGATTGGATTCTCGAATCGCAGTCGTAGGTCCAAACGGAGCAGGAAAATCGACACTGTGAGAACCAAAGATGAATTCTCGTGCTCAAGGATGTTAACGGACATGTTAGAATCAAGTTACTTACCGGAGAACTGAATCCTTTGGGTGGAGAACTCAAAAAGAATGGCCGTCTACGAATGTAACTTCTTACACACCCTTTCGGATTCAAACTAATCCTGAAGCAGAGGCTACTTTGCTCAACATCACGTCGACACACTCAATCCAACAGTGTCTCCGGTCCAGTTCCTGGCCTCTAGGTTCCCTGGAAAAACGGAACAAGAATATAGAAGTCATCTCGGCAACTTCCAGATTAGTGGCATGACGGGGTAAGGATTCTTTCTATTTTGTCCCGTTCGGCTGTGACTTGCAGATCTGTATTGTAGGTTGCAATTGATCGGTACGTTATCTGGAGGTCAGAAGTCGCGTGTGGCGTTTGCCGCGCTCTCGTTGATGAACCCACACATTCTGTTGCTTGACGAACCTACGAATCATCTGGATATCGAGGTTCGTACTTGATCACCATCCTCGCATACAAGTGGTGGCGGAGTACATAACACTGGTGGATTCACACAGGGTCTCGATGCATTGATGGCCGCGTTGAATTCGTGGAATGGCGGTGTGATCATAATCTCGCACGACGAGCGGTTCATTACCAATGTCGCAAAAGAGGTAAGACTGTCTACGGATACCTGTAGCGACTTGCTGATCGAGACCATATAGCTTTGGGTGTGTGCAGACGGGACCGTGACCAAGTTCAAGGGCGACGTGCAAGCATACAAGGTGGGCTTTGGTATTATTTCAAAACTCTCGATGGCTGTTGACGAATACCTCTTTCCTCCTTTACCAGAGTCTGATCGTGAGCAATATCAAGATGCGGCCGTGAATGTCACGGTGGGTGAGACAACGAGATCCGAATTTTCACCCCAAATAGAGTATTGTATACTTCGACCACCTACGTTCATGTCGTTGCGTATTAGCCTTGAACACCGTATTGCAATGCGAGAAAGTTGCAATCCTTGGTGAAGTCCCCAAGTTTAAAGACCTGCAGGTCATTGGTTGGACCAGGAATACGAAAAAAAATTAAGCAGACCATGTTGCTATTCGCCGTGGCCCAGGTGTTCTATGCCAGATTCGTGTGTAGAGCGACGCCAAGGCAGAAAAGTTCGTGTCATCGAGGCAATTCATCTATTCAGCTCTCCGACTCGAGAATACTAATAACTGAGCAAGGCCTCTAGATATTGTCCACTGGACGTACGATGGAGTAGAGGTCGGTGGCTGGCCAGCTGATCTCAGGCTGTATCAGAATGCCAACTCAATGCACATATTATATTCAGCAAGTGCATGTCTATCCACTACTCGTTCAATCGTTCATCGCCCTCCACTGCTACTTGCACTTTACCCAACTCAACCCGCTAATCTCCTTATATTACCAGACTTACTACCGAGGTCGACCTCCGAGTCTACCAATAATTCTCCCCCATTGCTCATACAATTTTATTTCCGCAGATGGGATGCCGACAGACGAGCGGATGATAACCGATGAACCACCCTACACAGGACTTGACTGCGCTCCGTGACTCCGTATGTATTGCATGGAGGAACTTGAATGACCCTACGTTTAGGCAAGTCCTGTGCTGCCCAAATACTGGTCCCAGTGCGGTGAAGGGCTGTGGCGCTCAGAAAAATCACTCCAAATACCCCCTCCCGACGGGCTCGTAAGTGATGAGTTCGAGTTCTGCACATCGACCAGCATTGGTGAAAAGTCGCATTGATGTCAGTCAGGTAGGGCTGGAACACGTACCGCACTGTTCCACTTCTCCTTTTCGATCAGTGTCCTGCAGTCTATACGACAGCAAATGAGTAGGATGTACGTTGACGATCAGGGTCACGCACCCGGGCAACGTTTTCGCCCCGTGAAGAAGTCTACCAGCGTATTCAAGTTGTTGCGCGAATGTTTCGTTCCGTCGATATCAACCACCTGTTTGCACATTTCGCACCAAACGGTACCAACTGGTTGACTTGGTGCGGGAATCGAAGTACCGCTAAGGAATTGCTGAAGCGAGGTGACCAAAGCTTTAGCTAGTGGTCTCTCTGGAATCGTTGACCAATACCGCTCTATGAGTGCCCAGTGCCCATTATCAATTGGTCGCGTGAGGGGGCGAGCAGGCTTGATACCCTGAGACAACCGCAACACGACAGCGGCATCCGCTCGTACTTCTGACCACGGGTATTTCCCGGACAGTACCTAACAAGAAAGTAGGTCACATTTGCGCAGGGTCTGCGAAACAAAGTCCAATGCGCACGAAAAGGGCCATGTTTCCGAATGAGTATATGTCGCTTTTGATAGTATGTTTCGTCTCCTCCTCATTGAGCGAGAAACATTCAGGTGCCGTCCATCGTAAGGACCCAGGTCTCACGGTGGACACATTGAGGTACGTGAGCCCTTGCGGAATTTCTCCAACCAAGGACGCACATCCGAAGTCGGTCAGGCAAGCATTGTAATCGCGATCGAGGAGCACGTTGTGCTGTTCAAAACTCAACCAGCACGATCGAAACTCATGTCTTACCACTTACACAAGTGAGGTCCCCATGAATCACCGGAAACGAGTGCACTGTCCCTGATAAGCGATGTGAAATACGCAGAAGTAGGCTGAACCTACGGTAATAGAGTCCGTCTGCGATATTCAACAACTGATAGCGCAATGGTGACGTCAGAAAGCACCACTCTGTATCAGTTTTACTTACTAGTTGTAGACGGCGGGTAACCGAAAGTTGATCGCCTTGTGTCTGCAGGAACGTGTGCAACGTGCCGCATGGCATCCACATTGACACCAAGGCCGCACTTCCTTCTGTCCCAAACCCGTACGTAATCCCGAGAAACGGCACTATATTGCGATGCTCGAGCCGTTTCCAGATTCCGAGTTCTCGACGGATCATCTGCAAGCGATCGTCAGTTCACCAGCCTTTGAAGCAATCGAGGGCGAAAGACGCACGCGCGCCGCTTTTTGATCGGTATATTTGTTTTCATTGACGGAAAAATTGAATCGAAATACCTTCACAGCGACCTGCTCCAAGTGAAGGAGGAAGGTCAGAACGAGAACGTATATAAAAACGGTGACCAGACCTCCTTGATACCATCGTCGCTCGTATAGTGACATCGGAAAACGTCCCCATAGCCCCCGGCAGCGCAGTACCGATCACTCGGCTGAACAATCTTGTTTGTTAGGTCGAGTACCGCTGACGATGACCAGTGCCTGGGTGCGGAGTTCTAGTTAGCGACTGGCGGGATACCGTGTCAATTACTCTTGCCTCGAAGGCGGCGGCGACTGTACCGCCGAGTTCGCCCCAGGATCGACGAGCGTGTACCGATGCTGATTGGGGAACTGCCGCGGCTGCGCGGGACTGGCGCCCCCCGGGTTAGCTGTGCCCAGCAGGGGCATCTGCAGGCTTTGTTCGGCGACGAGCGGCAAGGCCGGGTTGGGTAAGGCAGATCCCGGTCCATTTGTCGGTGTCGTGGTGTTCTTCTGGATCGCCTCGACCACCTGTTGTGCGTCTTCCATGGACGCGTGGGGTGCCGCACCGCCCTCGCGTTGTTTCGCCTGCCTCCGCTTCCGCACGAGCTTCGTTTCTGTGATGTCGTTGTGTTCCTGCCTCGAGAGCACTTGCGGGGAAGGTTGTGACAGCGCAGCCAGACGCTCCGTCGCATCTGTGTTGCCGTGATCGGATGCCTACATCGAGCCAAATGGACATCAGTCGTGTCAGAGTGTGCTGCTCAGCGTAACTTACCAGTTGGTACCACATTTGAGCAGCCTCGATGTCCTTGCCCCCACCGACGCCGACTTCCTTGTAATATCCCATCGCAAACTCGGCACTCGGGAGCCCTTTTCGGGCAGCCTTCTCGGCAAACGTTAATGCAAGGTTCTCGTCCCTGTCAAAGGCTCCTTCTGCGCCGCACAAGAACCACTTACTGAGCGCCATGTCGGCCTCGACTTCGCCTTGTTGACTTGCCAAAGAATAATACTGGACGCTTAGCAATGAATCGAACGGGAACGGTGGGGACGCAAACTCGTATGCATGGCCGAGCTTGTACTGTGCAGGGGCAAAGTGCAGGAACGCAGCTCGCTCCAAATGAAGACGCGCTTCTTGCCCCGCTGACGAGTGCGGAGGTATAAGAGGTGCGAGAAGATGGGGAGGAACGGTGACGTGTGTAAATTCCCCGAGGAGAAGTAGACCGTACACATACGCAGGCTGCGGGACCTGCACAGAAGCGAGGGTAGCAGCACGGTGAATCAAGGGAAGGCCGACCTCTGGCGAGGCTGGGAGGCCGAGCTGACCCAATAAGTGCGCCATCCCCATACGCTGTCACACGTGTGTCAAATTTACTTCAAAATGCACATGAGAGCGGCGGGAAGACACACGTAAACACAGCTCTCGACGTCGAGCTTCATACCACGTTCAAAGGAATCGCGGGCATGCATCATATCATTCAAATTTTCATAATTACGGCCAAGACGGAACCAAGCCTGTGCAAACCCAGCTCGCGCAGCTTGTTCGAAATCACGGAAGGCCATACGGGAGTTGTGTGAGGCGTGATCAGGGTATGCACCCGACGCTGCAAACGTGGCGCGAAGGTAGAGCGCCTCTGCAGCAAAAACAGGAATTGGATTAGGATGTTGCGTGGATGCGATCTGAAGGACGAGCGGGACCGCGATTTGGACGAGGCGTGCTAGTTGTGGGTCCTGAATGGTAGCGGGTCCGGGCGGCGGATCGTCGACTGAAGTGTTTTGCTGAGCGCGATCAACAAGCATGAGGACGTCGCGCGCCCAGCTGATTTGAAAGCCAGGGTCGTGGTTGGACTGCTGGACGGTGGGAAGGGCGGTCATCAGCGACTGAAAGGATGGGAGTGGGGCCGTGAGGGAAGAAACACCATATTCCACGGACGGAGAGGGTGCCTTTGCCGGGGAGTACGGTGGTTGGACTGTGTTGGATCTCGGGTGCATCTGTGGCTGCTGGGGAGGTTGGCCATAGTTGGAAAGCATTGGAACGGAAGATCCATGGTTGAGAGGCGGCGGCGGCTGGTAAGCTGGGTGTTGGGAATGAGAATGCTGCGGGGGCCGTGGTGGTGTGGGGAGAGGGATTGCGGCATGGGACTGCAACTGATTTCCAGAGCCCAGAGCGTTCTGATTGGCTGGCGGCTGGACTGAAAAACGATTGAGAGGGTAGTGGTTCTGAGAAGGCTGCTGGGGTATGGGAGGCCTGGGGGAGAGCATGCGGTACGGGTCGTGTGGAGGCCGGTGGAAAGTAGCGGTTTGGTTGTCGAGCGTCCTTGCGATCTGTTTGTACATGCAATATAAAAAATAGTGTAGTCAGCGACACATCGGTATGACACTTTACACGCGGCGCACACTGGAGGGGAGGTTCGGATCCAAGCGATGAGGAGGGGGGGAGGGATGGGAGGAGGGGATGGTTGGGAGAGGCAGGGGAGGCAGGGGGATCGCTAACGATGTGCAAACCGCTGAGGCCAAAAAGCCGGGTCGAGATCAACCCAGGCACATCCAAGGCTGTACCACCTTGCTTGCCAGTGGGAATTGTAGCCCCTATCTTACCGGATTTTGCCACTTCATTCGCTGATAAATGGTCGTCGTTCTGCTGCCATTCCGTCAAGTTTCGATTCAACGGTGTCGTGTTTGCTTGTTGATATTGTATCCTAACACTCTTCCCACTAGTATTCCCTGTCTTATCGGATTCTGCCGTTCAAGTTGTCACTACCTGTGTTTGTGTGAACTGAGCCCGTCCCATTTCCTTCGTTTGGGTTGTCAATCCTATTGTTGGTCCGAGTCAAGCTGGTAGGTGACTCGGAGGTGCATTTGGATTCACCTCTGCTGAAGCTGTTTCAGCTCCAAGGTAAATAGATATTCAGGATTCATAAATCTCATTCAACCAACCCATCTCTTGAACGTTTGGTACGGACGTTTTGAATGTGAGCCTGAGAGTAAGCTGACACGGTCTATTCTCTGCCAGTAGTTCAGGTCTGTGCCTTTTTTTTGAATAAGTCATTGGTGGCCCTGCGACTATGCTTTACCAGAATGCACGCTGGAAGATACTTCAGCTTGATTACCGCAACCACTCATCTTTAGTCACCACCATGCTGTCTCTGGCACAACTTCTCGTATCTTGTTGTCACCACATCGTCCCGCCGCCATTACACTGTTTTGAATACAACTGGTCATCTCTAATCACCATCCTGCCATCGCGAGTGACTCGGATATGCAGCAGTAAGAGACCTGTTTCAGAAGGGAGTTGAGGGACCTCGCAACTTGAATGACGAAGCTGGGCCATCTCATCAATTTGGAAGGGGAGGGGATGAGAAACGCTGCAGAGGTCCAGCTCGACGAGGAAGAGCTACCGGTAAAAAGATCAACCTAAGCCTAATGTCAAACGTAACTTGGTGCATTCCGATTTCACATCATACTATTAGTAGTGGTGGTTTCCACCTGCGAAGCTTCTATTCGAGAACGTTGCGTGTAGAGCTTAGGCTCCATGCATCTGCGATATTATGGGCCCATCATGTCTGACGATCGCCGAGCGGCAGTTTGACTCGAATAGGGGTTGTAGTGGTCACGTGATCTGACCACAAACGCGTTCGTCGCGGCTCCGAACCGCGTTCTGCGACAAGGTCATCAACACAACGCGACATTCGACGATGAGCTCGTCAGAAGGTGAAGTTTTCGATCTCGACGTCTCTGGAACAGAGAGCGAGGACTACTCCCCGCCAGCAAAGAAGATCGTAAGTCCTGCCTTTGCTCGTAACCTCGTCGCGTGTTCACCCTGCCACTCGCCTACCCCAGACCAAGGCTCCCAGCAAGAAGCCTGCTGCCAAACCCGCACCAAAGGCGACGAAGCCAGCTGCAAAGCCAAAGGCTGCCCCAAAGAAGAAGGTACTCGCAGAAAAGGACGACAACGCCAACGAGGATGTTTCAGATGTCGACGAAGTCGACGGTGACTCTGATGACGAGAACCCCGCGCCGGCCGCGGCTCGCACCACGAATGGGAAGAAGAAAACAGCGTCGGAGACGTACACCAAGGTGCGCGTCCTCCCACCCTTGCGCGATGCTTGCCAACCCTATTCCCGCCCCAGTTGACGCAACTCGAGCACATTCTCAAACGACCTGATTCGTATATCGGTAGCGTGGAGACCGTCATGCAGCTGATGTGGACATATGATTCCGAGCGCAAGCGCGTGGTAAATCGTGAAGTCAAGTACGTTCCTGGCTTCTTCAAGATCGTCGACGAAATTCTCGTCAATGCGGCGGACAACAAGGTGTGTAAGCCGCTTTACGCCGCATGTCGCCTCCCACTGAACGTTCTCGAGATCAATGATCCCAACATGGACGCGCTCAAAGTCAGCATTGACGTAGACGAAGGGACGATATCCGTCTACAACAATGGTCGCGGTATACCAATAGAGATGCACAGCAAGGAGAAGATGTACATCCCCGAGCTGATCTTCGGTCATCTGTTGTCGTCTTCCAACTACGACGACGACGAAAAGAAGCTAACTGGTGGTCGTAACGGTTACGGTGCCAAGCTGGCCAACATTTACTCGCTCGAGTTCACTATTGATACTGCAGACAAGAACTCGGGTCAAAAGTACAAACAAACGTGGACGAACAACATGAGTAAATGCGGTACCGCCAAAATTACGAAGAACGGTAGAGGCGAGGAGTATACCAAGGTCACCTTCAAACCAGACCTAAAGCGGTTTGGAATGGAGCGCATCGACGAGGACACGCTGTCTCTTCTTAAGAGGCGTGTCTATGATATGGCTGGCACAGTCAAGGATGTCAAGGTTTATCTCAACGAAGAACGTTTGAAGATCAAGAACTTCAAGCAGTATGTGGAGATGTATTTGGAGTCCGCCGCCGCCGAGGCAGCTTCAGCTTCTGGAGGCGCTGCGCAGGTTAAACCGACCATGATCTACGAGCAAATCGGGCCGCGTTGGGAGGTTGCTTTTGCGGTCTCGGAGGGTACCTTCCAACAGGTCTCGTTCGCGAACTCGATCGCGACGACCAAGGGCGGCACCCATGTCACGTACATGGCCGACCAAATTGCCAAAAATCTAGTCGCTGCCATCGAAAAGAAGAACAAGGGCGCCAAGGTTAAACCCGCACAGATCAAGAACCACATGTGGATCTTCGTGAACGCCCTCATTGAGAACCCCACCTTTGACAGTCAGACGAAAGAGACGCTGACGTTGACTGCGTCCAAGTTTGGTACGAAGCCGGCTTTGTCTGAAGAGTTTATGAAGAAAGGTGAGCCAGAGTCATTCTCGTCATTTCAAGACTTATGTAGCGTGCATCAGTTCTGAAGTCTTCTATCATTGACAACATATTAAACTGGGCAAAGTTCAAGGCTGACCAGCAGATCAAGAAGACCGATGGATCGAAGCGCAACCGGTGAGTACACGTCATGTGTGCACTCTTCCAAACCCAACCCTCGTGACAGCCTGACCGGCATGACCAAGCTAGCTGATGCTAACAATGCTGGAACGAGGAACGCTGATCGGTGCACCCTGATCTTAACTGAAGGTGACTCTGCCAAGGCTCTTGCAGTCGCTGGTCTTGGCGTCGTCGGACGTGATAACTTTGGGGTCTTTCCTTTGCGTGGAAAGCTGCTAAACGTACGAGAAGCGAAGCACGATCAGATTATGAAGAACGAAGAAATTCAAAACATCAAGAAAATCATGGGTCTGCAACACAACAAAGAGTATACGACTATCGGTAGTCTGAGATACGGTCGGCTAATGATCATGACTGATCAGGTCGGGGACTTGAAAAATTTCCAACTAAACTCTAGGCTGATTACCAAGTTTCGATATAGGATCACGATGGCTCCCACATCAAGGGCCTTCTTATCAATTTCTTGGATCATTTCTACCCGTCGTTGCTGAAAATTCCCAACTTCCTCGTCGAGTTTGTGACACCTATCGTGCGGGTCACGAAAGGAAAGCAGCGAATTGATTTCTTCACCATACCCGAGTACGAACAATGGCTGGAGAGTACACATGACGCGCACAAGTGGGACTCGAAGTACTACAAGGTCCGTTCTCGTTGCCTGCTTCCCGTTTACATTCTATTTACTGGAGTATGACAGGGTCTCGGAACAAGCAGTGACGCCGATGCTCGATACTACTTTGGTAACATGGCAAAGCACATGATTCCGTTTGCCTCTACGCAAGACGGTGATAAGGAGCTCATCGACCTTGCGTTCAGTAAGAAAAAGGCCGACGACCGGAAGGAATGGCTACGCCAGTTCAAGGTGAGCCAGACATCTCGAAGCATTGACCTTTTCTCACTCGCCCGTAGCCTGGGACATACCTTGATCACAACATTGACGAAATCCCGTTCTCGGACTTCATTAACAAGGAGTTAATCCTGTTCTCGATGGCCGACAATGTCCGATCCATCCCGTCTGTCGCAGATGGACTCAAACCAGGTCAACGAAAGGTCATCTGGGGTTGTTTCAAGCGCAAGCTCAAGAAGGAGATCAAGGTCGCTCAGCTCGTCGGTTATATTTCCGAAGTGGCGGCATACCACCACGGTGAAGCGTCGTTGACCATGACGATCGTCAACCTCGCGCAGGATTACGTCGGCTCGAACAACTTGAACCTCTTGCTGCCGAATGGTCAGTACGGAACGCGCGACATGGGCGGTAAAGACCACGCCTCGGCTAGGTACATCTTCACCGAGCTGTCGTCCCTGACGCGGACCATATTCAATCCGGACGACGGGCCGCTGTTGACGTACCTGAAGGAAGACAATGACTGGATCGAGCCAGAATATTACATGCCCATCATTCCGATGGTCCTCGTCAACGGTGCCGAAGGTATAGGCACAGGTGAGTCCTAGAGTTCCGGTACGTCGGCGTGATCGCTCAATGCGGGCCGACAGGCTGGAGTACGACCCTCCCGTGTTACAATCCAGAGGACATCGTTGCCAACCTACGCCGGCTGATGGCTGGCGAGGAGATGGTTCCCATGCTCCCATGGTGGCGGGGCTTCAAGGGTACCATCCGAAAGGTCGGCGAACACAAGTACGACGTCGTCGGTATCGCGAACAAGGTCAACGACACGACGGTGGAAGTCACGGAACTGCCCATTCACAAGTGGACGCAGTCGTACAAGGCCGAGTTGGAAGCCATGATTGGCGAGAAGGGAGAGGGTGTCATCAAAGTAAGGTGGTCATCCGAGTGGGGTGACGCGATTCGCTGAGCCACGACGAACAGGACTACAAAGAACACCACGACAACGTCAACGTCCACTTCGTCATCACGATGTCCGCAAAGGATCTCGAAAAGGCCGAGGAACAGGGCTTGATCGAGTTTTTCAAGCTGACGAGCAAGATCAATACGAGCAACATGATTTGTTTCAACTTTGACGGCAAGATTCAGAAATATTCCTCGCCCGAGGAGATCATTGAAGAATTCTATCCCAAACGTCTGGCATACTATCAGAAGCGAAAGGTGTGTACCGAATAGCGTCTATAGTTTTCAGAGTTGACGGGAATGCGGGACGGTAGGATTACATGGCCAACGAACTCCAGCTGCAGTATGAAAAGCTCTCTAATCAGGCGCGTTTCGTCAAGATGATCATCGAAAAGGAGCTCGTCGTCTCGAACCGCAAGAAAGCGGACATCATGGCTGACTTGCGAAAACTTAAATTCCGGCCGTTCCCCAAGGTGACCAAGGCCAAAGCGGCAGGCGAGACTGAGGATGTCGTGCCTGCCGACGAGGACGAGGAGCCAGCGGAGGACGTTCCTGGTTCGACGGATTACGACTATTTGTTGGGCATGGCTATCTGGAGTTTGACAAAGGAAAAGGTGAGTGTGGCCAGCTAGGTCGCTATTTGCAGTCGTCTGATCTAGGTACCACTAGATCGAGAAACTCTTGCAACAAGCCGCGGACAAGGAGGCGGAACTTCTCGCGCTGCTTGAGCGCACCCCCATTTCGCTCTGGAACGACGATTTGGACAACTTCCTGAAAGAGTGGGATGTGAGTGCGAATTGCTCTGGCGTTTTCCTGCTATACTGAGCGTTGCGCCATAGAAATCGTGCCAAGACTTTGATAACAAGACGCTACTTGATGCAAACGGGAAGAAGATCAAGAAGAAGCAGGCCACGCTTAAACACCGGAAGTCGTTGACTGGACGGAAAGCCTTTGGTTCGGAAGATTCAGAGGACGACTTCAAGCCTGCCAAGGCGGCGGCGGCAAAGAGGAAAGCGGAGCCCAAGCCCAAGCCTGCAGTCGCGGGAAGCTCGAAGATCGAGAGTGATGACGAAAAGCCCGTGGTTATACCCAAGAAGGCGCCCGTCAAAAAGGCGCCTGCCAAGGTGAAATCAGAGGTAGAAAGCGACCTTTCGGACGTACCTACGAAGAAGAAGGCGAAGAAGGCTCTCAAGGTGGACTCGGACTCGGACATTGAGATGATCGATTCACCACCCGCGCAAACAAAGGGCAAGGGAAAGGCGAAAGCCGAGGACGGACCGAAACGAAAATCGTACGTGCACCGCGTTTCGACAAGAGTACGCGACTGACGGCGTATCGCCAGTGACGAGAGTGACGACGATGTTCTCATCCGGCCGGTGGCAAAGAAGACCAAGACGACACAAGCTGCCGTGACTGATTTCTTCGGCAAGCCTGGTCCGTCAGAGGTGACGAAAAAGGCCACGGCGCGGAAGGCCTCGGGGACTAAGCCCGCGGTTACGAAGAAGCCTGCAAAGAAGGTGGCCAGCGACGTAGACGAGGACGAGGACGAGATGATGATAAGCGATGTGCGTCCTGCAGCGCCGGCGCGTGCAGCACGGGGCAAGGTGAAGCAGTATGTGGAGGTGGAGTCGGACTCTGACGACATGTACGAGTAGAGAATGTATCGCGTAAGAGGTGTTTGATCGTTTTTGGCTTGTTCTTGTCGTGCACGTGGGTCCAACCGAGCCTTGTCTCCATTGTTTTTTCGTCTCGTCGGTCGACGACTCGCGTTCGGCGATGGCCCGCTTCAACGTGCCCCCTCCGCTCGCCATCCCGCACCCTTTCGACGTCAGGCAGCCCGTCTTCTCGCCTGCACTCCCGACTGCCGTCCCGCCGTCCTTCCACCCGCCACACTTCCAGATCGCGCCGCCCCCGCTCCAGACTCCCATGCAGCCCTTCTTCCCCCCCGCCGTGCCCGCCCGTCCGCCCTACCAGCACCACAAGGGCCACTCCAGCATCGCCCACTTTCCCGCCTTCCCGCCGCCCACCGCCATCCCCATCACCCCGCTCGGCCAGGCTTTCCCCATCGTCATGCCCCCTTTCGGCCAGCAGTTCATGCCGAGAAACAGACGCGCACCGAGCGTGAGCATTGGTGGCCCGCCCAAGGCGCCTCTGGGGGGCCCAGGTCGCAAGCACAGCCCGCTTCCCCTCGCCCCACCACCGCCTGCTCAAAAGGGGAAAAAACTCGTCGTCAGTCTGCCCCTCGAGACGATACCTGGCGCGGAGGACCAGCCGCCGAGCCGCCCCACGTGGGCGCGCACGCCCATGCCCACGACCACTCTCGAGGAGCCCGTGGTGTCGTTCCCAGAGATTGCCACGGCGGAGCCGTATCCCCCGGATAGCTGGCGGTACCATATTCCCGATACCGTCGACGTGTTTCTGCCCGGAAAGGTATGTAACACGTGTTTGAACCTGTGCGTGTCTCCCTGACCGGTCTTCTCGGCAGGTCGCCTGGGATGCGCTCAGGCAGAAAGTCATCGAGGAAAAGCTGGAGAAACTGGGTGTCGAAAGAGGTACAGGCCTTGCCGTCTCGCTCCCTGCGCCTCATACCCGTGCTGCTTCGGTAAGCACCTCGTTGAATTAGCGTGCACGACGCCATGCTCATCTCTTGTTAGATATCGTCGCCAGCAGATCCTTCTCTGCTCTATTTCAAATTGAACAAGCTGCAACAGTCGCAGAATGCCTCGGCGATCAATTCACTGACGAGTTCGCCTCAACAGCCGTTTGAGCTGGCACCCTCCCCTGGATTGCAGTTGCCCCCAAGACTGCAAAATAGGCACGGCCACAGTCTCTCGCTGGCACAACCACAGCCCCCGCAGTTTGTCCAGTCGTTTTACAATCCCAGTGCAGCCTTCAATCCTTTTGGCCCAAGTGCCGTTCTCGGCTCCGACAGCATCGAACAGGACGACATTCGTATATCTCCCATTGAGGGGATACATGCACCGCAAGGTCGCGTTCCCATGTCGATACCATCTCTTGCTCCGCCTAGTATCAGTCGGGGAAGCAGCCGCCCGGACTTTCTACGTGGATTCGGCGTGGACATACCAGAGGAGGAAGAGCCGCAGGAAGAGGAGCCGCTTCCGGATACAGACGTGGAGGAAAAGTCTCCAGATGACGACGGCCCTGGCCACGTTCGCGTTTCCAGTCGGCCGACTACTGAGCCCGATGGGTTGACTCCCATGCTGCAAAGTACGCTTCACTCTAGACACGTGTCGAAGCTGTCGCATGCACTCTCGCTGCGCTCCGTTGGAGGCATTCACGACATGGACTTGGCAGAGCAAGGGGACGTGGTACCAATCAGGAGTCCGATAGGTAACCCGACTATCGACGATTTGGATCAGGAGGCTGTTGGTGAGTGGACAGGATCCGAGGACCTGCACTTGGGATCGGACGACGAGGTGAGAGCCCCAGTGTATGCTTTGTCGTGCATGCTAAATTTCCATAGGAGAGCATCGGCGAATGGTCCAACCCTTCGGACGAAGAACGCGCTCGTCAGGAGCGGATGCAACATCGCCTACTTCGACAAGGGAAGCGGAGTCAAGAGATGGAGACTCCGAGGCGCTTGCCTAATTTCCCCGCTCCACCGACGAATATGTTTGGTTTGCGGGTTCGCCGTGACTACGATCTGGTCTCGAATCCGAGTGAAGACGGGATGCATGCAGAGCAAAGAGCCGCGTTCCTGGGGGTGGATCCCATGGACTTTACCCTCGGGCCATCATCGACTTCGACCCCGGGACGTCGACCCTTGCCCCCACTTCCGCACTCCAGGGGTCCTTCGGCACACATCGCGCATGACTATGAAGCAACGCATTCTCGCTCTGACTCCGGCCGAGCACCCTCCGAGCCGTATATCGTACCACTTGCCCCTGCACCACCTACTGCCTCGCTCAACCCACATGCAAAGCCGTTCGTGTTCGGTTCCAACCGAGAATCAAGTCCGTGGGGTTCTTTGGATGGGGCTGTTCCGCCGCCAGCGCCGGCGCTGGGCCATGCTCGCCTGCCCTCGTTTGGCAAACCACTCAACGCAGCTGCACAGGAGTTCAAGCCAGCCGGATTTACTTTCCGTCCTCCCCCCGGCGTACCGCAATTCACTCTCCCCATGTCACCGGCCTCACGTCCCCTTCCTACTCCACCTTACAAGTCTTCGCCCGCGCGTGCGCAGCAAGGCAGAGAAAAGAGACAACGGCGAGGTTCACACACTACCGTATCTGAAGATGAAGACGACAGCGGCAAGGAAAATATGGCATCGTTCCGATTCCCACCACTGGACGACACGCCTCGCAGCATCCGCCACACTGCGCCCAACTCGCCGCGCGTGTCTCAGGATTTGTATACGAGCGGTGGCCCATTACAGCCACTCACTTTCTCTGGCTTCCCGACTGACTCGATGCGTCTTGCCGAGGAACCCGACGAAATGGAACCTGAGAAGGATGCGCCCGATAACGACACTGAGGAGCAAAAGGATGACGAAGACGAAGAGTATATTCCGGTAGCCACGGCCACGAAGCCCAAACGAGCGCCTATACCTCTCGACTTTACGAATCCTCCTTCGGCCAACACTGTCCCCGCTGGCGTGTTCAAAGCCCTCGTCGGCGACGAAAAATCGCGACGTAGCGTCCGCTCGCGAATCGGCTCGCGCGAAATTTTCGACCACTCGCATCGTCCTTCCCTCGACGACCTTGCCATGCCAGCCATCTCCATGTCTGCAAACAGGTCCAGGTCGCGGTTCGTCACTGATCCCGGTCTCAAGCGCGAGAGCATTGACTCGCAGGACATCTTCACTCCTGCCATCAAACGTCGTTCGTCGTTGCCTACCATGCACAGCGCACACAACTCGTCGCTCTCGAACGTGTCCATACCCGCTGTCAACCTGACGAAACGTCTCGAGGCGCAAGCACTCGAAGACAAGATCGAGACGGTGTTGGACGAGAAGTTCCGGATGATTCGTGATGAAATTGCCAGGTCTCGCGACACAGTTGGGGCCTTCATCAATCCTGCCACCGAAGACGCGATCGCAGAGGTTATTGCCCTCTTCCGGACGCAACTTCAGGAATCGGCTGTGAGAGGTTTAGATGATAGTCAGATGGATGCGCGTGGTGATCTCGACCTCGAGCTCATTCGTGATGTCGTACAGCGAAGTCACGCAGAAAATCTGCTCCTCTTGCAAACAGAGCTTCGTGAGGCTGTCTCCCGCATTGAGCAGGCTCAGCCTGCACCTGCACCGTCGGACAATATGGAACTCGTCCCTGTCATTGACCAGATCAACCACCGCAATCTCCAGATCATGCTTAATAACATTAACCAGCTTTCGAACAAGATCGACACTCGGCCGTTTGCGGATCAATATGAAAAACAGACGTTCATCGAGGAGATGTTGGCTGCCCTTGGCCCACATCTCATGGCCTTGCGCCAAGACGCGGTGGACTACGACGTGCTCACCGCTAGACTTAGTCAAGCGGTCAAGCCAAACATTGAGCAGCTCATCGACCTCGCTGCGGACAAGCGCGAGACGGCAGGTCTTATCGTGGAGAGCCTTCTCCCCTTGTTACCCTCACCATCCTCGCTGGACACAAGCATGGTCATTGCCCACGTCACCTCTGAAGTCCGTCGGGTCATTGCACCGATCGACGCACACGAGATCAAAGAGCAGGTCGCTGACCTCGTCGTGGAGCGCCTCGACGCCCGTCTTACCAACCGCGACAAGGCCTTCAATGCAGACTCTATTTCGGGCAAAGTCGTCGAGAGCGTCCTCGGAGGCTTACAGTCTATCAACGACGTCGGACCCAAGCTCGATGCCATGGTCATGTCTCAGCAATCCCTGTTGGCCAAAAACGACGATCTCGACGGCAAGCACGCTAGCTTGGCCGCCCTCGTATCCAGTCTTCCTTCTCAACTCGAGGATCTCAAACGCGCCGTCGAGGCGGCTCAGGCGGCCTCCGCAGAGCCATCCCAGTCGACCAGTCATGAGACGAGCGAAGCCATCCTCTCCACTCTCCGTCTGCTCCAGACGACCGTCGAAGGCGTCTCGAACGGACAGAATTCGATGCTTGCGCAGAAAGACGACCTCGTGGCGTTGCAAGACTCGTTCCACCAAGCCCTCGTCGAGCGCCTCAACGTACTTCCCGAGACGCTCGCCGCCGCCGCCACCGTGCTGCAGAACGCGCACGCCGAGTTTGGTGCCTCGCGCGACGCAGCCAAGCACGACGCAGAGGAGATTCGCAAGCTGAGGACGGCCAACAACGACGTCCAGGTGCAACTGGCGAAAGCGCGCGGCGCGCACGGCCAGGTCCGCGTCGAAAAGGACAATTTGAGCGAGCGACTCAAGGACGTCGAGAGCGAGCGCGACGGCCTGCGCGCGCAGGTGGAGGAGCTACGTGCGGCGATGAACGCGCATGCTTCCGAGATGTCGGCGGTGGAGCTTCGCGAGTCCGAGCTCGAGGACGCGCTGGCGCAGAGTTTGGCGAGGTTGAAGACCTCGGACGTGGCTGCTCAAGCGAACCAGGAGCGCATCGTCGAGCTGGAAAAGACGAACAAGGACGCCGTTGCCGAACGACTGGCGCTCGACGCTCAGGTATGCGTTCGTGTTAACCTTTTTACACGGTCGACTGACTTCTCGCCCGTAGCTGGCTGGTCTTCAAATCCAGGTCAAGATGGCGGAGCGCGAGAACGAACTTACTGCGCAATCATTAGAGCTTCTCCGAACGGAACACGAGTATCTCCTCTCTCAACAAAGCCATTGGGAGGACCTCCGTCGTGTCAGCGAGCAAGTCGAAGCCCTGGCAGCTTTCAGGTCACAAGTCGACGAAGACGAGCTCAGAGAACTCAGACGTACACGCGACCAGCACCGACAGCTCGAGTCCGACTATTCAACGCTCCAGAAACGGGTGCGCGACCACGAGGTCCGCGCCACCAACAGCGAGCGCACTGCGAACGCGGCGAGGCAGAACCTCATACAGGCCCAGCAAAGAGCGAGCGAGTGGGAGAGACGAGCCAGAGAGTACGAGAGCGATTTGGAGCTGACGCGGAACAAGTTGGACGAGGTGGAGCAGGCCCACATACAGCTGGACGCCGACCACTCGCTCGCCAGGTTGCAGCTCGAAGAAAAGGAAGCCGAAGACCGCCTCGTCAAGGTATTTGAGAACGCCGTCTAAACGAGAACCGAGTTGCTGACATGCTTTTCCACCCACGCAGGACCGCGAAAATAAACTCCGTGACCAGGTCTCGAACCTCGAATCTCAGGTGGCCCGTCTGGAAGCGGAGCTTGGCAAAGCCAGGACCCAGGCGCTTCCAAACGTGACCAACATGCCTTTGTACGGCAAGTCCATGCCCATCAAGAACGCGTCGCCGCCGCGCCCAGACTCGCGTGCTAGCACGGTCTTTGATGGCGATCGATCGCGAACCCCTGTCGCACACCTCAACGGAGCTCTAGCCACGCGTAGCGATACCCCTCCGCAATCCTCCGTTTGGGACTCGATGCATGCCCCATCCAGACAACGGTACCCCACCGTAATACCGACGACTGCCTTGAAAAGAGCGGCTCCGACGCCGTCGTATAGACCCCAATCCGTGGCGTCCACGTATCGGGCGCGATCCGTCGCTTCGCCCACGCCCAGCACCGTCTCCATAGACGAAGACGGGTGGTGGTCATAAGGGCCCACGCTTGTATCATTGCTATATGCCTCTCGTCTTTCCTTCGCTTTTCTCG
>JBBPTU010000601.1:0-20822 GCA_038094295.1 Tylopilus aff. beelii | reverse complement strand
GGCTACTTTTCTCCACACGAGGTCCAAAAGTCGATCGATTGGCTCGTCGCCAATCCAAACGACACCATGACTTTTTACGTGCTAGCTGCTACTCTTGCCGCGTTTGACCCCGCAGACCCTCTTTCCTTTGCCGGCAAGGTCCGCAAAAATCTCGCCACGGACAAGGGCACCATCGCCTACATGAAGCGACAGCTCGGCCCAGACGCACAGTGGAAGGATCCTGGTCTCAAGGCGGTCGTCCTCCTCAAGTGGACCCTCTTCATGGCAGAGACCAGACACCGCGACCCGAGCCTGGAGAACCAGGAGGGTTTCAAAACCGAAGAACTCGAATCGCAAATATGGAACGCCGTCCAGGGCGACGCCTTCACCTACCTCGCTACGGCCCTCGTCCAATTTCGTAAACGCACCCACACCTCGCCTACAAGCTCGTTTACTCAGTCTGTCCAGCTCGTTCCGGAGGAACAACAACAAAAGGAGCCTCTCGCCGACGATTTCAAGTTGGCCGTGCTCGACGCATGCGACGTACTCGTCCGATCGTTGCTCACCTATGCCAGCTCTGAGCTCCGTAAAATTAAACAGAGACAAGAGGACGTCATCGCCAGCGTTCGCACCGATCGGTCCAGGATGTTTAGGTCTGCCGCTCCCCCTACCGCCGGAGATGATACCCAACCTCCCCCGCGGAACGACGTCGCGATGCTCTATTCGCTCATCGGCATCCTATATGCGTCCCTTCCCTCCGAACGCGGCCTGCAATTTTGGGGTGCGACCCCGGCCGGCGACTCGCTCTCGTACATGGAGACCACGGAAATCTCTGTCGGAAAATTGCCGTCATTCTTGCAGTGGGCCGTGTGGTCTACCCAAGTCCGGGACGTCAACATGAGCATGGCCTTGTATGACATGTTGTCGGGCCTCGCAAAGGGCCAGCAATGTAGCGAGCTCGCATACAACTTCCTCGCGCGAGGTGGAGGGGAAGTAATACCAGGCAGCAGCTTACCTACCCCCGCCGGTTCGTACAACACCGGTCTATCGATATCATGGTCGACCATCTTTGCTCTCCTCGAGTCCTGGGCTTCGCCCGCTCCAACTCCCCGCGCAAACATGCCTCCTCAGCAGTCTCTCATCGCGTCGTTTAACGGATTTGGCTCGCTTGCTGCCTTGCAGCCATCTCACTCGCCTGGCCAGCAACAACCCCAACATGTCGCCATCGGCCCCAAGGACGTGCTCCTCGCGCAGTCTTTTCTCCGCCTTCTCTCCACCGTCGCCACTCACTCGGTCGCCGTGCGTCTCGCCATTTCCTCCAGCACTCAGTTCCGCGCTATCCCAACCCTCGTGTCGCTCGTTCCTCTGGGCATCCCTCTCGAACTCAAAGGCGCCATCTTTGATGCCCTCGCTGCGTTCTGCGAACCAGGCGCGGGGGTCGCCGGCGTCGACGTCTGCAAGAACGTATGGACGCTGATGGAGAGGGTCGAAGTGATCAACGTCCGCGCTTCCGTATCCATGCTGACCGCCGGTGCAGGCGCAGTCTTGCCACCCGTCAAAGGGGTCGAAGTGGAGTTGGACGAAGTCGAGGCAGTGTACAAGCTGTACCCCGCCACCATTCCTTTTTTGAACTTGCTGGCCACATTGCTACACACGCCCAAGAGGCTTTCTCCGCGAAGTCTGTTGGCGGACGCCGAGCCGCTCAATACCATCCCGGAATCCCTGGGTCAACCTTACCGGTTGCCTGGCATCGGGCCTTATGTTGGGTTCGTGGTGGACAACGTGTTTGCAGGATTGCCTCGACGAGAGTATGCGCGGCACTCGGAGAGATGGCGAATGAACGATCTCTGCCTCAAGTTCGTCGAGCGTGCCTTGGCAGGCTGGGAAATCGAAAACCTTGTCAGAGGAAGCGAAGACGGCGGGTTGAAACGAGAAACGGTGGTTCCATTGCTCGTACATCCCGGTTTCGAAGTACTCACTCGCATGCTCACCAATTCACCCCTCCAAACGACTATACTCTCCTACATCGTCGACGGGATCGAAGGGTTTGAACGCGACCTCCCTTCCGAAGAACCCTACTTTTTACTCACAATCGTCCGCGTCCTCCGCATCATTCACCGCGTCCTCGAGATTCAAGACGTGTTCCTCGACGTCCTCGTCCCCATCCTTTCCGAGTTTGATAGCGCACCATTTGTCGGGAACGTCCACTCGAGGTCGTTTTACACGCGATTCGACCAGGCCCTGACGTATGGAACCAAATTTATTCCCGCGATCGCGTCCTACGTCGTCTATCCGGCATACCCAGAACTCGTTCTCCTCGCTGTCAAGATCGTCTCCCAACTCTCCTCGTCGACCTCCGTCACGAGTTTGCTAACGCTTATCGAGCGTAGCGCCGAGTCTGAACGCATTCTCGCCGGGTTTAGGCAACTACTGGACGTCGAGTCTTTGGACGACGTCGACGTCGCCGAAACCACTGCGGATCAGATCACGGGGGCGGGTGCTGCAGACAGGGAAACGCAAGAACCGCTCGACCAAGCCATCCGGATCGCGATCCTCGATCTCCTCATCCGCACTACGGAGCGCAGCATGGTGTATCCCAACATTGGCCATTTCCTCTTGTTCGGCGGGGCGGAAAACGAACACCAGATTCAAGACCCCCATGCGATGAACGCGCGCCGAACGTGCGCGCACGTCATTCTCGACCTCGTCAACGTTGGGGTGCCGCGGATGAATACAAAAGGCAAAGAACGCAGATCGGTGACACATGCCGAACCTCTATTCAACGTTCTCCCTGCTCTCAGCGAACGATGTTACCGTGTCATCTACCAGCTCTGCGTACACCCTCATACGTCGGACGCGACTATGCGGTACCTACACACCCGGGAAGACTTTTTCGCCCGCCATCTCGCGGTCATCCCGTCCAAGGTCCCGGAGGCGTCTCAAGAACCATTTATCGAGGTCATGTACCGCGACGGATCGCGGGTGCTAACAAGCGTCGGGACGCTTCGCTCGTTCCTCGACGTGCGTTCTCGGATACTCGACCTCGCCGCGCTCGACCTGCACGTATTGACGAACAAGGGCCACCACAAGGGCGTGCTGGAAATGTTGCAGATTCTATTCGGGACGGACGAGGCGCGGGACGCGGACGGGGTGGACTTGGATGACGAGGCGGGGATGGAGATGCAGCCGTTCAAGGAGATGGGACAGTCGCACCTGCGCGTCATCGAGTTCGTCGAGTCGTTGAGCTTTGACTGGTCTGACTCGCTCACTACGACCCCGGTCGACCTCGAGTACCTGGGTTCGCTCAACCTGCACGGATGCGTCCGCGTGGACGTGACGGGGTGCGAGGTTGTCGATCGGTCGGCGTTGCTGTCGCTTCTCATGTCTGCCTGTCGGACGCTGCACTCCCAGGGACGGATCACGACGACGGCGCAAGCGGAGAAGCTGAATGCGGAAACGGGGTACGTCCTGGAGAGCTGCGCGATCGAGAATCATCGACGGGAAGTCTCGTATGCGGTGGCCACCGGCTACGAGGCGTGGCGGCGACTGCTCGACATGACGCTCAGCAAGTGTTTCAACCGACTTCCGCACGACCGACGGGAAAATATGCTCTTTGATCTGCTCCACGTACTCCCTGGAATCGTACGTTCCGACGTTCAGGACGCCACTGCGGTGTTGCTCTCCGAAGCCATCCTATCGGCCATCACGAAATTGCGCGAAGACAGACGGCACCAAGTGTTGCTGCAGTCCGCTGGGGGCGACATCGAAGCGGGGGCGCTACCCACGGAGCGACTGTACGGGCTCCTACGGAGTTTACTGGAATGTATCCTGGACGACGACCACTCGGAGCTTGTGCGCGGGAACCTGTACGCATGCCTCATCAACTATTTGCACCTCGTCTCTGCCGACGACGGATCCCGAGACGCCGAGCCGGCCGTGGACGCTTTCGGCAGGCGGTCGATAGCGCTGTCCGTCTCGGCCCTCGGCCCTCGAGACGACCTATCCCTCTCGCTCGCAGACAGTCGACTCGGCTCCGCCCGCGCGACGCCCACGCCGTCGACGGCCTCGAACAAGGTCTCGACGCTCGAGGCCGGCACGCTCGAGGTGATCAAAGGCACGATGGAGCGCCTCGTGGGCACGATTGTGCGGGACGCGATCGACGGGACCGAGGTGTGGAAGACGGTCGCGTTCATGCTGCTCGATGCGCTGGCCCATCTCGCCAGGGCGGACACGTCGCGCTCCCTATTGGCCGCGTTGGCGCGGTACGGGGCGTTGGGGAACGTCGTCAGAGGACTCAAGGCGGCCGAGGTGCAGTTGCAGGGCGTGTTGAAGCCCGATCCCGGTATGTTTTACGCTTGCTTTACGTGGGGTCGTGGCTGAACGTCGGGTAGATGATCTGAACCCGCTATACGTGTACGAGGCCAAGACCTCGTTGTTGATCCGCATGGCCCAGACCCGCCCGGGCGCGGAGCGATTGCTCGACGCCCAGATATTGCCCATCTTGTCTCAGTGCGAGTTTTTGGATACGAGGCCGGAGGAGGACCAGTCGTTTTTGGGTGCGTGTGGGCCGGTCGTTGGAAAGCGTCGGGCTGACGGTGGCGTAGACCAGGATTCGTTTTTGCCGTCGGCGATTCAGAGGTATCACCAGTTGTTCATGCCAGCGTTGCAGCTCGTCGCCGCCATGCTTGCGTCCCTCGGTACCAAACACGCGACGGCCCACAATCAGGTGCGGCTCTTTTGATGTCTTTGTCGCGTATGCTTACGTCACTTGTAGGCGCTCGAGTTCTTGTCGAGTCACAAGGACACGATCGTGATCATGTTGAAGAATGACAGCGACGAGGTCACCTTGTCGTACGTCGAAGAGATTCACTTGCTCGTGTCGCTCAGCGGCAGCCTACTCCCTCTCGTTCCGAAATCCGAGTTGGTGCGTGTCGCTCGCGTCGTCTCGTCGTCTGATGGTGCTGATGCTGATCCCAGATGACGATGAACACCGGCTTTGGCGGTATACACGGTGCGATATTGGGACTCGCCGCCCGGTGTCTGGGCCACGGTCGATGGACCCAGTCGGTGCGACCACAGACGGACAGCGAGATGGCCCTTGCGAGCGCGTTTGCGCCCGGTCATCCGTCAGAAACCAGGTTTGACGTTCTGGTCCGGAAGCAGGAGTTGTTGCTTCGGAAAGCGATCATCGAGTATCTCGGTACTGCGAGCGACTTTACAGAGCCCGAGATGACGCTGGTGTTGTCGCCCGTGTTGTCGGTGCCGAGGCCGGACGAGCGGCCGTCTCGTGTGATCGGTGCGTGTTGTTTTCTGGCGTGTGTGTAGAGTAATTGAGAATACGCCTTTGTAGCCACAATCCCGACTGTCGGCGACGCGATCGAAGCGCTCAACAGTCTCTGCGACGACCTCGCCGCAAACCTCAAACAAATCGCCTCCCTCTCCGCCGAGCTGTCCTCGCCCGACCACATCCGAGTCGACACCCTCCAAGACGTCGTCTCCATCTCCGACCCCGCGTTCCTGCAAGACCTCGACATGGCCCAAAAGCGCTCGCTGATCCACCAGGCGTACCAGCGGCTCAAGACGGCGTTCCAGGACGAGGTCAGGACGGTGCTGGGCACGATCGAGATGGCGATGTTGTTGCTCTGGCGACACGTGGCGAGCTATGTGGAGACCGAGACGGTGACGCCTGTGAATCTGAGGACGTCGATGCGGTTGCCTGCGGTGGACGCAGGTGCGTTTCGGGACGAGGCTGGGAAGCGGTTGGTGGGTGCGTTGGCGCGGATATCGGGTCTCGATCTCGTGAGTCTTTCTTTTTCTTGAAGTGGGTGCTGAACTGACGTCAGACAGAGCGCGGAGACGATCGGACGGGAGTGGCAGTCATATCAGGGGTACATTGAGATCATGTCTCGGAGGTTGAGGGACACGGTCGGGTTGCATGACGTGTTGGAATAGGTCTGTCTCGTTGCGACTGTTTTCGGTTTTAATGCATGTTATCTGGATTCGACGGGCGCGCAAAATTGTATATTTACTCAACGATCTCGCGAATAACTGTCTTAAACTCGGTGCTCAATCCGCCTCGTGAGTACAATGCCAAGTTGGTGCTCTACTTTCATCCGAACGATACATAGATAAACATTATGAAATACTGAATCCTCACAATAGCTGCGTAGTAAACGGGGTTGATGGCACGTCCTGGAAAAGATTCGGTTTGTGATGGGCGAATGGTACAGTGGTACACCATAACTCACGACTAGTCACCAGTCCTCATAGGACCTTCCAACATCATTAAGTATGACTCCCGTCGTCCTCTCAAAGTCTTTCTTTGTGAGTATCTGTCCCTGGAGTATTTTACCCATATGCGTATGATCGAACGGCCGCCCTCGAGCCCGAATGGCAAGCAACGCCATCACCGTTGGCAACGGCGAATCTGCGAACATGATTTCCATCTCTTCGAAACTCCCAGGGATGTTGAACAGATTCCGCCGAACTTTTCCCGTGTCACCCGGCGACTCGTCCGTTGGCACGTCGAGGAACCGACACAGGCGGAGGTAGGATGGGTGGTCATTGAGATACAGCTGGCCCGCGAACACGTTCAGTTGGTCGATCAGTTCCCATGGCGGGTTCCAGTCGGCGGGTAATGGGGGGATCGCATATAGCCCCAAGTCATCCAATGGCTTCATGCGCTTGGCAGTACGGGGCGAGTACAGATGGAGGTGGACATGTCGGCTTGTCCTGATATCTGGCATCAGGAGGTCTGCCTCAAACGGGCTCAGTATGACGACTACCGGACCACGATGTGTGTTGGAAGAGAGAATCCATTGGACGGGTCTAAGGTACTGGTCCGGGGCCCCTTCCGAAGGCTCGGGGTCTTTTCCCCTGGACTCGAGTTCTGCTTGCAGGTTCATAAACCGCATTCGCTGATAGAATCGGTGTTCTTCCATGGACCCGAGCTTTATTGTTTTGCTGAAGTCCACCGTCGCCAAGATAGATGGACTCCAGACATCTGCATCGCGAGTAGACGCAGTACTTTGTTGGAGCGTTGTAAAGACGGGGAGAAAGGCGCTGTCAGAGTGTAGTGGTGGTAAGATACCAGTTTTGACGAAGGACAGAACATCCGGACAAAGATGATGCTTCGCTGGGTGGGCCCATGGAGGCAATTCCACCTCTCGTTCTCGCTCACGCTCCTGGTGGACCTCCCGTTCTTGCTCTTCTTCCAGCTGTCCATTTGGAAGTGATAGGATCCCGAGGACTTTGCATTGTTGTTGCATCCCTGGAACTGCCGACAAGTCGCACTGGGTGTCTTTGCTTTCGCAGGGTTCATATAGGTCCGCCAGTGATTTGCAGTTTGGCTGTAGCCATACATCCGACAGCTGCTTTGCAGACAGCTCATTGTTGCAGAAACTGGTCAAAGCGTTATATCTCGATTGATGATCGATGCCTTGCTGTGCCCAGTAGGGTGCTCGATGCTGGATATCTGCCCACGTCTCATGTATAGTCCAAGATATGACATCGTTGATAGTGACCTTGACGTCCCGATCTTGTTTTCCGGTCACGGCTCGGATGCTCTGGTCAACGCCTGGTGTGGCAAAAAACATAACACTGTGACCATGGCCCAGCCTCCGCATACGCATGCAGCCTGAAGAATATCAACCATTGAATTTATCAACCATATTGCAGGACCCAGACAAACCTTGCAGCAGAGCGTCCTTCGTTACCTTTGGGCCAAGAGTAACGGCCGCTCGCGATCCCATAGGAAATTTGAGGTCGGTGCCTCTTGTATGTGGATGATCTAGATAGGCGATACATTTCCCTAACTGCCCAGAAAACGGTGATGACGACAGTTGTTGATCATTTCCGTTCCGTGACAGTACCCTCAGCTCATCTTCCCGGTCAAAATAGATGGCTGCTTCGGCATCACGGACGACACCGAGCCATGCTTTGGCCAATTCATAGTTGGATAGGTCGAGTATCTGTGCCCCAACATCTAACAGGACACGGATTTCCGGTCGTCGTGTGGCTACCAAATTCAGGAATTCGCGAGTAGTTAGTCGTTGTCCATTCTCGTGAGCGACAATGTAGTTTTCCATGTCTTCTCCTTCGTCTTGCCGAAGTAACCACGAGAGGACATTGGCATTTGTTCCCCGCTGATGGTCAAGGTCATGCTGAACAACAGACATTGGCAATAGCCATCTACCATCACTCGTTCCGGAGAATCCTAATATTCAGCTCAGTGTGATGTTCACGTTGCCAACTGCTAATACCCTCACCTGTTATAAGCTTCTCTCGCCTCTCTCCTAAATCCCAACTAGATCCACACAATTTCCATGGGAACTCTTTCGCTTTCCTTGGGAATACCATTCGCGAAAGGTAGAAATCTACCGTTCTCTGATTGTGTGCGAAAAGAGGAAAGGTGATTTTGTCCCATTGCTCTGATGACCTAGGATTGATGTCTCTAAGGTTCCGAAGCGGTTCTGGTAGCGATTCATAATCTTGAATCCAGAACGAGTATTCGGCAGATGGATCATCCACGTCTAGTAGAATTTCGAACGAAGCTCGCAGTTGTTCTTCTGTTAGGCCAGCGTAATAGTGAGATAGACACGTCAGAATGATGGTGAGATCTGGGTGACCGAATTGGGTGTTGGGTGCTGGCATATCCTTTGCTCGATATGGAACGGCGAGCGAAGTGTTCCCGGGCCACCAGTGTGTATGGCCATAGTCAACACGCCATCTCCGCTCTGAAAGAGCAAACAGGAGGATATCCGTGGACAGGAGACCACGGAGAAGTAGTAACCCGTTCCATAAGTAGCACTGGTTGGAGCACTTAGCATATTCCTCTACTGTCTTCGCCGTGCCGGAGATTTGAAGGACATCCTTGTCAGATATGAAACTACGAATTGCGCCACTTAATACTGCAGAGGAGATGTGGTGAAACTTGAAACTTGAAAGCCGTCCTGCCATCACGTCCTCCACCACCATTGATGTCAGGCGTTTGCCAATATCAGAGGACGGCACGATCCAAACACGTGGGAACGATCCTGGTGGTCCGTGTTCATACCCGACCAAGTTTGGATGATTGCATGAAAGTGTGTGCAGATGTTCCTTCACAAGCCAGAGGATTTGCTGAGTGATTGTCCAACGATCAGGGTATCCGTCTATATGCTGCTCGTGGCCGATCGTGTAGATCAATTGAAAGCGGGGATGGAGGACTTCATCACTTTCATCTAGGATATCTCGAACATGGGAATGAACCCATTTCTGAAGGTCCGACCATTCGATTGCGGGGTATCTTGCAATTGCAAACCCACTAACTTTCTCGGAGGGGTTCGGCAACTTTCCCAACCATTGAAACATGCTACCCACAAGGCTGTCTTCCGACAACTGGCGACAGGTAGTCAGCAGAATGGACAACAATTCATGCATCCTGACACACCAATCTACCACCAAGCGATGGGCTCGACCTGGTCCGTTGGTGAATTGACTTCTGGAAGTTCTGGAATGACGTGTCCGAAGTGTTTTCTCCATTTATCTGTTTCTCGACACTCGTCAACTTAAATGATACGACATGTTCGGGCTGCGCAAGCAAAATCCCACGCTCAGCCATGCATCGAGACATGAGCCAACGTAATGTTCCTGCTTCAATTTGATTCCCCGCGAGACCGACGGGGGTGTTATATTCCATTCGAGAGAAGGGTAGGCGGTAAATCGGTCTGTTAGTGAGCCCTCCAAGACGAGCGGTGAGAATGTCGAACATCTGTGATGTCAATGGCCTTGGAACGACAATGCGGACAAGCTGTTTGCCATCTGCGAGAGCAGCAGCAACGATGGGAATGATCACAGATGATTTCCCCTCGCCCATATTGACCTGCATCATGGTGTTTCCACCGGATGGCGGGAACATGAGTTGCATTGCAGTCTCCGCCTGAGCTCGTCGAATGAGAAAGTCTCCTTGAACCTGAGGGATATAATCAGCACGAATAGAAGTGAGATCTTGACAACGGAAACATGCCTGGATCAATAGCCAGTCAGGGTACTCTTCGGCATTCCACCCGTCACACTGCTCGATCTCCGATTCGTTCAAAAACTCTTCTTCAAGGTCATCAAGGCAAAATCGGAGTAACCTCCGAGCGTGCTGAAGCTCCAAAAGGAGTTGTGCCAAAGAAACTAAGCATTTCTTCCATCGAACGGAGAGGTGGATGTGGGAGGTGGACGCGAGACAACGCAACAGGACGTCAGCGGTGATTGGTGGCCATTGACCAAATTGTTCGAGAGCTTCCTCGACATCTGTCGTCGGTCCCAGAGTCTTCTTCAGTCTGCGTAGAGCATCCATATAAGTGGTTCTGCACTTCACATAGTATTTCTGAAGCCTATCAATATTGCCATCTGTTACTGCCCTATGACGCGGTGGAGATTCCTTGATAGTGCGTGCACTTCTCTCAAGGAGAGCAAGATATTCCTGTTGAAATTGGGAGTTGGTCTGGAGAGAGGAGAACAGTGGTTCTAAGGCACGGATATCAACTGAAGTTCGTAGTTTTGTGCTGCTAGTCTCAGGTCGGCCGAGATCTCGTGCCAGAAAAGTACAGCATTGCGGCAGTGCCGGTGGTGCACGATCGGAAAGTAAATGATCAAGAGTGATCCGTGACAGCGTACTATGGTTGGGCAGATATTGTGCAAATAAGACTTGGCGACGTGGAAGAGGTAGTCCAAGTATGACATTAAGGTCGAAATTTGGAACCGCATAGTCACGGTCAAAGTCAAAGTTGCGCTCCTTCGACCGTGACAGCAGACACATTAGCTGCTCACTGTTTATCTGTGAAAATAAATGCACAGCTCGTTTGGCAGCGCGACAGCCCTCTGCATCGACAATATCGTAACGCTCCCTATAATACATCTTTTCATGTGCAATGTTGAATTGAGGATACCCGGTTGGGGCCCGGCGGGGGCGGCCGTTGTTGTGATCAAAATACGGGTACGTGGAAAACTGTCCCCGTGACCTTGCTGACTGGAGGAAGTCGAATGCTGCCTGAGTGCCCAACTTGCCTGTCAGTGGATCGGGTCGATGGAAGCTAGTTGTGACATGCAAAGTAGCAAGGAATCGAGTGCTCTCTGAGGAACCAGTCCCTGCCAGGCAACCCAGTTCCGGATCCACTCTGTAGCATTGGTACTTGGAACTTGAAAAACTGTCAAAGACAATCTTGCCTTGCTTGAGATGTCCATATGGTACAAGAGCAACTCTGGAAATCAATCCTTCTGGAATTGGAAACCCTGCAATGTGGTTTGTCGACCGGAGGACAATGTATTTCTCCAGACCAAACAATGTTTGAATGGATTGGTCCTCATCGCAGACCATGTTCTTGAAGTCACAGGACTCGAGTTCTTCCCTGTCATTTACAGAGAAGGATAGAGCATGGTAAGGCAAAGTAGCAGTCAACTGTTGCCTTGATATAGACTGAATGTCGATGGGGGATGTGGTGATTATGATGTTGGAAGTCTGTTTACTATCGATGGTGAGGCAGTCAAAACACCTAGAAAGCATCGCCCATGTTGGGCTTTGAACGTCCACAAGGGACTTATGATCTTTGTATGCATGGTATGAATCAGGCAAGCACTCGATCCTCCAATTTTCTATAGATTGATCCCAGCGTTGTTGATAGGGCCGTATCTCGATGATCCTAGACTCGGACCCTGAGGAAATGTTCAGCCAATGTGTATGATGATCGACAAGTGCTGAAGGAAGGTCATCCAACAGTATCCTCGGAGGAATGAATTCGAGGATTTGATCCGTCTGATTGCATTGAGCTCGAACTACCAGGTCTTTGCCTCGTAGTGAGAAGTGTACCTGTCAAGGTTTGAGCTACCGTAACCACATCACATGCTGGCTGGTAACCTTACCTTGTAGTTGGATGTTACAGCAAGGGACACGAAGCCCATTCCAGGGAGGTCAGATGGCATGACTACACACTCATCATGATCCTGTCAATGGTGGTTAAGAGCTTGTCAAGGTCAAAAATCGCGGCATGTACACACTCCACCAAAGATGCTCTGATAATCTTGATGGTCACGTATCTCTCGCAGCAATCGGCCAGCTGGCCGACCATCCACTTGAAGCTGCCTACCAAGGAGGTCAATGTGCAATATCTGCGAAGGATGACCTTTCATTGCACTGGTCTCACAGCCAAGCCAACGATCATTTGGAAGTGGCAATGACTGGAATCGAAATGCACCTGGGCGGTAGCTCGCAAAAACCCTTGAAATTGCAAGGTCGACACCATGGTTCGATGGATCTGCGAGGACAAGATCCCTCGCAACCTCCTCGAGGACAGGTGTGAGATGGTCGTCTCGTTCGAGGAAAAGTTTCAAATATTCATCGCGCTGGTAGAATGCGCGTGAATGATGAAATACGTGTATAACCAAGGAGCAGGACAGTAGAAAATCGACATCCTCGGCGGACTGGATGAGTCTGCGGTGAGTGGAACGATCAACGTCGAACGTGCTTCGACACGCGAGAGCTACACGTAGCAAGGAATCTCTGCGATCTTCATTCATCGGTGCCATTTGCAAGTCGTATGATAGCTCTTGCACCCAAGTAAATGCCTTCCTGCGTACTTCCCGGAGTAGTGCGATCGCTCGGTCTGTGATGCGTACGCTTGGACTCGATGCAAGTATCCGGGCAAGTAGCAAAGAAATAGTGCTTATGAACACTGCATCAATCAACCCCGCGCCATCCACGAACGAGCTCTCGAGCTCATCTATTAGGGTGTCACAAAAAGAGTGTTCCTGAAGGTCTTGGTGCCAGATCCATGTCGCTGCGTTCGGGTTGAGGGGTCCGACTTGGAAAGATGCATGAGCGAGGAGGCAATGGACTTCGTTGCGACGAAGATTCAAGGTTCTACGGTATAGTCCGCGCAAGATGTTGAGCCATTGGAGCGAGGGACCGCTCCGCAAGTGTGCGAACGTGATGAATTCGTCGAGGGAGAAATCCACAGGACAGCGTGCTTGCTCAGCCAAGACGCTGTTGGAAGTGTGCGAGGTGGAATTCCCATATTCCTTCACGTACAAAAGTTCGTAATCGCCGAAGTGGACCAAATTTGGTCGCTGCCATAACCGAAGTTCGCCTTTGTGGCGTACGAGATAACGCAATGTCGGGGTGTTCTGGGGTCGGAATCCGTCTGGACAAAAGTAGACAAGACATGGCTGGGGTCCTGAGTGCTCGACGAGGTAAGGCTGCAATTCAGGGACATCCGTGAGCGGTCTGTACTTCTCTATAAATTCTTTGTCAATTCCGGACCAATTAGAATCAATGGAGCAATAGATCCGGGTGATGGCAGAACGCAAGATACGCAGGCAGGGCGGGCATTGCAGCTCAAACACGATGACCTTGGTGTACAATAACGAAGTGGGCAACGGGGAAAGGTATCTCTCTGCATCCTGAGCGGTCTGTTGCGTGGGCCGCTTTTGTGTTTCCATCACCTCCTCGTTGATGCGATCTTTGAGTTGTTGGAGGTACGGGGATTGATTATAATAACACACAGGAAAGCTATCTTCACAGAACTCATCCGACACCACCGACAATCCAGCATGCGATCCAGATTCGCGTGCAACAAGGTACTGGTATGCACACGAGAGACGATGGAGGCTTGTCATGTTCCGTAAGCAAAGCTTTTCCAGCCACTCTGTCTGGACGCCAGAGGAGTAGTCGGCAAGCATAGGGATCTCCTGTACCACTAATTTGTCGAGCGCAATGAAGAACTCGAGTAGAGTGAGAATCTTGATGGAGTGGTACTCCGGATCGTGCCTCTCAGACTTTGCCAGGGAAGAATATCGATCCATCAAAATGTCAAGTCGTGCGCATGCATCGTCCACGTGGACGACATGAGCAATCCAATCATCGATTTCTTGCTCGACTGATTGTTCGACATCATAGATGGTGACTTTGGGGTCAACACGATACGACTCGTCGAAAAAGGACCCATCCAACGACAAAAAGTCCGCAAGGGTACCTCGGCGAGGATGGTTGGGATGGAATGGAGTACAGGGTCGAGTGATGTCTGGAGTCGAGATAACCTTGCGAATATATTCTCCGCTATTCGGGAGCGACAGCTTGGTATCCCTGACGAGTTCTTCTTGCGAGGGATTACGGAAGTGGAGTCGACGGACGGTGAGTCCATCCCGCCTGACATCGAGGATGTCTCGAAGACAAGCACAAGTCTCAAGTGCCATTACCGAGAGCCAGTCCGCAGGAGATAGACGGAGCTTGGTTAGACGGCGTAAGATTTTGCAAGACATGTGATGAAGAAAATTACTAGAGAGATTGGCGTTGTTTGCATCCCTCGCAAGGGTACATATGAAGTAAAGGAGGAATCGTTTGTAAAAAGCACGGCCATCAGAAGAACGTTCAACAGACATCTGGATTGCGACTCTGATAAGAAGCCATAGGGCGGAACGACGCCAGGATGAAGCCAACCGAGTTTTGCTGTCGCGAATGCGTTTTGGGATGGCAGTAACATCTGCAGCTTGGCCGACACCTCGCAAGACGTTAGCAATCAATAGGATAATGTATTCCCGGTAAGTGGGAAGAAAAGGAAGATCCGGGTCGACAGGGCCAGAGAGGGAAAGGGAAAGGGCGAGCTCGGATTGGAAATTTGAGTCATAAAACACCCCGTTTGGTGTCTCGACAGCCAACCAAGGATATGAGCATATCAACGACCCCGGCGCTTCTTCTACAGCCTCCTCGTCCGGAGACACCTGGAACACCTCGAGCAGTGCGCTGTTCTTCCACTTTGTGAGGATGACCGCAGTGTTTCGGCGACGGACAAAGAACGCGATGATATCTATAGGTCGTTAGCATAGATTTGCACAATAGCTTTTGGCGTACATACCCCCGATTTGCATTCCGCACAGTTGGGAGATGATATGATCTTTTTCAAGATCCCCAGAGTGGATGGAAGCATGCAATCTGTCGAGCATCTTTGTGATACGACGCCATAGGTCCTCCAAGGAGGTTCCGTGGACATGCGGTGAATAAGCATGAGCGGCGGTGCACACCGCACCAGCCAGGGTAAGATCGCTCTCAATGCTGTAGTCGTCCTCTTCAGGAAGGTCAAGAGGAAAAAATACGTGGGTAACAGTGTGTGTGAATGATTCGGTGGTATGGAAAAGTGATGAGACGGTCGCTGCGATAGTGGACATGATGGTCTTGCCGGTGGTTCCTCAGTTTCAGCTGGCAGACGCTTGCGCCTGGCGCCTCAGATTTTCACACGCAATCTCGATAATTCTGCGTACTATCGCTTGTATCGCTGTGACTGAAAATGGGGCGTATCGGAAGCATATCCTGGAGTGTTAAGTCGGGTTGGCTCATATTCTACAAGTGGGTCAAAGGCAGATCGATCGATGATTGAGATAGGTAACGGTCCACAGGCGAGATGTAATGTACGTGCGTGTGTCGAGGGACATGATCAACGAGGGAGAAGGCTGCCTGCACTGCGCAGAGCGATCTGTCCGCCGAAACGAAGCGTCTGCGTGCCTCCAGGGAAATATGCGAGTACGTAGGCGGCGAGGGCGACGACCTGCCAGAGCGGGGTCAGCAAATGCAGTCATCACGACGACGCACGACCGGCCTGCACGATCCCTGCCACCAGCGAGCCAAGCAGCAATTTCACCTGGACGCGGGGAAAAAGTCACGAAGAGTACGGGAACAGAACGGTCCACTCACTCCGAGCGCAAAGTAGAGGGTAAGACTGAGACTGCCGAGGTGGACGGCCGAAAAGAGTAAACGATCTTTGGAGAGGAGGTGCTTGACGTGGTTGACGGGCCCGACGAGCACAGAGAAGCTGGAGGGTCAGTCGTGGAACGGCGTGCGTGGGGGAGGACTTGTCCGGCCATGACGAGGCTGCCCATGCTGTGCAGGGGTGAGTCGGAAAGGGCGAAAACGAGGGGGAGGGCGAACCTGAATGCGAGTGCAAACTTGGCCGGGCGTATCGGGAGCCATAGCAGACCGAGAAACGCGAAGAAAAAGCAGACACAGGCGCCAACCAAGCAAGCGCCAAAGCCGAGCAGTCTGAGAGAACGCGGCACGTGATCGCATCGTTCTCCGCCATCTTGCCCTCGTCGAGAGCAGCGCAAACCTGGTGCGCGCTTCGTCTGTTTTCGCGTCTCTTCTCACCCCCACGCAGGACAGATTGTGCTGGTGCTCCATCGCTCAACACCTCGCATACTCCGAAGAGTGCCTCACCGCCATCATGGTTGCTCGTCCCAACCTCACCCCAATCGCCGAGTTTCACCACCGTAGGCGATGCCCTGTCGACCGTCCCGGCCTGGTGTGGGAGGCCACAGAGATGGCCCAGGTCCCAGATGCGCCGGCTGGAGGCATTCGTCAAGCAGGAGCTCGTGCCCGCTCTCAAGAGGGTCAGTGCAGAAGGCCCGCCGGCTGCGTGTGTCTTTAAAGAGGTCGAGTTGCTCGGGACGACCATCGCACAGGCCCACGGGGCGCGGCAAAAGCACAGAGCAACACCGTCCCACCCGGTCAAGGTACGTTGCGCGACACGCGCCGTGCTTATGTGGCCTAGGCATCCCGGTCGGAAAGTCGTCCTCCTCAGGTGGACCCTCTTCATGGCGGAGACCAGACCTCGCGACCCGACCCAGAGGACCAGGAGGGATTCAAAACGGAAGAACTCGGACCACAAATATGGAAAGTCATCTAGGGCGACGCGTTCACCTACCTCACCACAGCCCTCGTTCAGTTCCGTAAACGCACCCACACATCGCCTACAAGCTCATCCCGGAGGAACAACAACAAAAAGAACCCCTCGGCGACGACTCTAAGCTGGCCGTGCTCGACGGGTGCTCAGTGCTCATCCGATCGTTGCTCACCTATGCCAGCTCTGAGCTCCCCAAGATCAAACAGAGACAAGAAGACGTGATTGCGAGTTCGCACCGATCGGTCCAGGATGTTTAGGTCTGCCGCTCCCTCCAGCACCGGAGATAATACCCAACCTCTTCCCCAAAATGACGTCGTGATGCTTTATTCGCTCATCGACATCCTGTATGCGTCCCTCCCCCCCTGACGTGGCATGCAGTTTTGGGGTGCGACCCCGGCCGGGGACCCGAGCGGACTCTCGCACATGGAAGCTACGGAAATGTTTACCGGAAACTGCCGTCATTCTTGCAGTGAACCGCATGGGTCCCCAATGTGAACATGCGTATGCCCTTGTATGACATGCTGTCTGGTCCCGCAAAGGGCCAGCAATGCAGTGTGCTCGCGTACGACTTCCTCGCTTGAGAGAAGTGATACTGGGCAACAGCTCACCCAACCCCGCTGGCTCGTACAACACCAGTCTGTCGATATCATGGATCACCATCTTTGCCGTCCTCGAGTCCTAGGCTTCGTCCGCTCCCACTCCCCGCACGAGCACGCCTCCTCAGTCTCTCGTTGCGTTGTTCAACAGGCTTGGCTCGCTCGCTGCCTTGCAGTCACCTCAACCGCCTGGCCAGCAACAACCTCAGCATATCGCCATGGGGCCCAATGACGTCCTCCTCGCGCAATCTTTTATCCGCCTTCTCTCCACCGTCGCCATGAGCTCTGTCATCGTGCGTCTCGCCATGTCCTTCAACACTCAGTCCCGCACCATCCCGACGCTCGTTTTGCTCGTTTCTCTGGGTATCCCTCTCGAACTCAAGGGCACCATCTTTGATGTTCTCGCTGCATTCTGCGAACCAGGCGCCGGCGTGGACGTTTGCAAGAACGTGTGGACGTTGAACGAAGTGATCAACGTCCGTGCCTCCGTATCCGCGATAACCGTCAGTGCGAGCCCGGTCTTGCCGCTCGTCAAAGGTGTTAAAGTGGAGTTGGACGAAGTGGAGACGGTGTACAAGCTGTACCCTGCCACCATCCCTTTTTGAACTTGCTGGCCACCTTGTTGCACACCCCGAAGAGGCTTTCTCCGCGGATTTTACTGGCAGATGCCGAGCCACTCAATACCATCCCGGAATCCCTAGGCCAACCTTACCGGTTGCTTGGGATCGGACCCTATGTTGGGTTCGTGGTAGACAACGTGTCTGCGGGATTGCCTCGACGAGAATATGCGCGACACTCGGAGAGATGGCGAATAAACGATCTGTGCCTCAAGTTCGTCCGCTAGCGGGCTGGGAAATAGAGAATCTTGTCAAAGGGAGTGAAGACGTCGCATTGAAACGAGAGACGGTGGTTCCATTGCTCGTACATTCCGGCTTCGAAGTCATCACGCGCATGCTCACCCACTCACCCCTCCAAACTACCATCCTGTCCTACATCATCGACGGCATCGAAGGGTTTGAACGCAACCTCCCCCTCGGAAGAACCCTACTTTTTACTCACAACTGTTCGCGTCCTCCGTACCATTCACCGCGTCCTCGAAATTCAAGCCGTGTTTTTCGTCGTGTTCGTCCCGATCCTTTCCGAGTTTGACAGCGCACCCTTTGTGGGGAACGTCCGCTCGAGGTCGTTTTACACGCTATTCGACCAGGCGCTGGCGTACGGAACCATGTTTATCCCCGCGATCGCGACGTACGTCGTCTATCCAGCATGTTCAGAGTTCGTTCTCCTCACTGTCAAGATCATTTCCCAGCTGTCCTCGCCAACGTCCGTGACGAGTCTGCTGACACTCATCTGGCGTAGCGCCAAGCCTGAACGCATGCTCGCCGCTACCGAAGCAACTGCAGGTCAAGTCACCGGGGCGGGTGCTGTAGACAGAGATACGCAAGAACCGCTCGACCAAGCCATCCGAATTGCGATCCTCATCCGCAACTTGGAGCGCGGCATGGGATATCCAAATATTGGCCATTTCCCCTTGTTCGGCGGCGTAGAGACGAACACGGGATTCAAGACCCGCATGCGGTTAACGCGCGCCGAACATGCGCGCACGTGATCCTCGACCTCTGGCAGTCGTCAACGTCTCGGATAAATAAAAAAGGCAAAGAACGCAGATCAGTGACCCACGCCGAGCCTCTCCCGGGGGTGTCCCGGGAACCGTTCATCGAAGTGATGTACCACGACGGATATTGGGTACTGACGAGCGCCGGGACTCTTCGCTCGTTTCTCGACGTGCGTTCTCGGATACGCGACCTCGCGGCGGTCGACCTGCACGTGTCGACGAACAAGGGCCATCACGAGGGCGTGCTGGAGATGTTGCAGATCCTGTTCTGGACTCGGACGCCGCTGTCGACCGCCTCGAGCAAGCTCTCCACCTTCGAGGCCGGGACGCTCGGCGTGGTCAAGGGCATGATCGCGCGGGACGCGATCGACGGCACCGAAGTATGGAAGACGGTCGCCTTCATGCTGCTCGACGCCCTGGCCTACCTCGCCAGGACCGACACGTCGCGCGCGCTGTTGGCCGCGTTGGCGCGGTACGGGGCGTTGGGGAATGTCGTCAGGGGGACTCAAGGTCGTCGAGGTGCAGTTGCTTGGGGTGTTGAACCCGGGTGCGTGTTGCGTTTTTCTTTGGCTTGGGGGCGTGGCTAAACGTCAGGCAGACGATTTGAACGCGCTGTACGTGTACGAGGCCAAGACTTCCTTGTTGACCCGCATGGTCCAGACCCGCCCGGGCGCAGAGCGATAGTTTGGCGCCCAGAGATTGCCCATCTTATCTCAACGTGAGTTTTTGGGTGCGAGGCCAGAGGATCAGTCGTTTTTGGGTGCGTGTGGCTAGTCGTTGGAAGGCGTCGGGCTGACCGGTGGCGTAGATCAGGATTCGTTTTTTCCCGTTGGCGATTCAGAAGTATCATCAGCTGTTCATGCCAGCATTGCGGCTCGTCGTCGCCATGCTTGCCTCGCTCAGTACCAAACACGCGACCGCCTACAATCAGGCTCGTCGCTTTCGATGTGCTTTTGTACGTACGCTCACGTTGCTCGCAGGCACTCGAGTTCTTGTCGAGTCGCAAGACGATCGTGATTATGTTGAACAACGACAGCGAACAAGTCGCGTTGTCGTACGTCGAAGTACCTCACCATGACTTGTACGTCACTCTGGTCAATGGATCGAACGGGGGGGATATTGTTGAGTGACGAGCGTAACTCATTTAGATTGTGGACACGATAGTATAATTGAGGTAAATGATGCAAAGTATGAAGCAGAGCGCAAGATCGACAGCTACTTTTTTTCCCACGACGGTGCGTGAAGTGGCCGTCTGCGCGAGCAGAATTCCTTAATGATTCCTTAATGGATGGTCTGCCTGCTGTGAAGCGAGATTTGACGAGAGATGGCCTTGCCATAGTACGACAGGAAAACCATGACGACAGCCCAAAGGTATCCACCAAGAATGTTGTTGTCGATGGACAATGTAAACAAGGAGCTAAGCAGAGAATGAGTTGCACGCAGGACTGCTCGGAGATGAGATTCACCTGACAAAGAATGGAGCTAATGCTCGCGAGAAGCACATGAAAAACTGGACGATGCCATTCGATTGACCGAGCGAAGCTGGCGATGGCGCGTTTTCTTTGACAAGAATCAAGATTATCCTGTTCCAAAATCAGCCCTCCCTTTTTTCCTGAGACACGGCGAGTAGCAACTGACCCATAGGACAGAACGGTGGCTCTTGACAGTGTGAGCACGATCGCAATTCCGATCCACAGGATAGCAGTGCTGTAGGCGTCAAGCTGGCCTGTTTCGCCGTCGATGCCATGACACGCAATGAGGTTCAAGATGGGAAGTGCGGCATAGGTATAGGGCAACAATCCCATGCAGAAGCTGTTCATCTTAGCACAATCGAACGTACGCAATAGATATGGCATCATGAATATCTGAAACGCAACAGATATGGCGCCAGATGTCGCCAATGAATAGCCAATTTGTGATGCCTGAGGAGGCGGGTGA
>JBBPTU010000600.1:0-18952 GCA_038094295.1 Tylopilus aff. beelii | reverse complement strand
AGTATAGATTCTTCCCGCCAGATCGTATGTTCTCCCACCAGCGTGGGGTACTCGTCTCACGCTTGTCTAGTTTCACTCTCACGGACGCCACCATACTCCCACTATCATATCTCTTGTTGTGATAGCGTTTTCCCCTATCCCAGTTACGTATAAATACCCTAGATTGGCGCCATGTACTGTAGTTTGATCTACGCAATCTACCTGCGTTCTCATCTCCCTCCGCTGTGAAGATAGGTTCTTCCAGCGAGATCACCGCAGAACTGGACTACCTCTATCAAGCCTTACTTGTGATCCTCTACGTCTACTGTTCCTTGCTAGACGAACGTAGGAGAAGGGAACAGCAGGACGCATATCGTAACACAGTGGCTGAAAATTTACATTTTCAGAGTCACTAAATTTGTCTGGCATGATGTGGAATTGAGTCCACCACAGAGTATGGTCATCCATGACGACTCTTACCTGCTTTCACCCCTACTCTTTCATTTTCAACACTATCCATTTATTTAGGTGTTATAGGCTGGAAAGAGATCTATGGTAAGTACAATGAGTTTAATGCCACCATTGACAGAGCTACTGAAGCCCTGATCTATGCTGGACTCCTCAGTGAGATGGAGCAGGACTTGTTCCTTGTCTATCTGAGGGGTGAATTGGACATGGAAAATACAATGGAGTAGCTGGGTACCTATTTCTTTTGCATTACCTTCCTTTCCCTTTCCATGGCCTGATCTGATCTTATCTGTACACCACCATATGGCCTCTATAGAAGCATCTCACTGCCTTGTGCAGTCCACAGTATGTCTCCTTCTCTTCCCTGTCTCATTTTGCTCACATCGCCTTTGGGTGGAGCTTGTAGTATTAATCCTTATTTAGACGCTTTCCTCCTCCTGCTGTTTCTCTTACAATAGCAGTAGTTTCCCAATCCCTTCATAGTTACGTATAAAAGAGCCATCATCAGTGCTCATATACTCTAGTTAGATCTACGCAATCTAAAAGTGTAACTTACTCATGCTGCTCGACAAGCATGACCTGCCACCCTGGCACATAACTGACATACTTGCATTATCATCACCCTGACTTTCATTTACTCTCTTCACATCTTCGCTCTCTTGCTTGTAGAGATAGTGACATGCTGTTGCATTAACAAAAGATCCTAACTCTTCCTACAGCTCCAACTAACAAGTTCAGAGCCATTCCCATAATGGCACCATGTCCTACCATCCTCCAGAGACCTCTGACTCCAATGAACCCCCTTTCCCCTGAACTTGTCGAAAAACACCATTGCTAAACCCCCTCTCCACCATTGCTATACAATTGTCTCATTTCCCATCTTCACAATGTCCATGAAAGCTATTTGCCTATTTTGTCTTAAAAGTGCTTCAGATCTAGAGTGCCATGTTTACATTCACATGGAATGCACTAAGCTTTGTCTTCATGTGGCAGGTATGGATCCCACCAAATCTGTTGGTTACAAAGGGCTAACCTGGCTAGCTACAATGCACCATCTTGAAGCCACCCCTTCAGGTTGGAAGTGCCCTCTTTGCACATTTTCTAGGTTACCACATGAGCTGTATAAATATTCTATGACACATTTCCTCATCCTTGTATGTTTTCCTGTCTTCTCACCCTAACTCACTCAAACCAGTGACCAGCTGACCTGTTTGGATGACTCTGAAGCATGGTCATCTGATGATAATGATGTGTTTGTCGTCAGCCATACACACCTCAAGTGCACACATGCACATGAAAGCCCTGAACTGTGTGCCCAAGTTACTTTGACCCCTTTCCCCTCACTTTCCTTTAAGTGCCCTTATATTGAAACTTCCACCAATGCAACACTGAGATCTCATACCACCAGCCTTTTGACACCTCCTGTGACCTCCATCCCCTGAAAAGAATGCCCCTACCCTCTGCCATCCCCCTACATGTTGTGTTGTTAAAGACCTCAATAACCAAACTGTTGGAGAATCAAGTCAAGCTTGTACGTGCTCTTTTGAATGCTCACAAGGGGACTTGTCTCATCCATGCCCTCCTATCTCACAACCTGCTGTATCCACATGGATCGCTTAATTGATGCAATCTCATTCCATGTCTCAGTGACGAGGAATATAACCAGTTCCACTCTGATTTTCAACATACAATGAACACATTGCAATGCTGGTCATGCAGTTCACCCAAGATTGAAGGCATTGATCACTGCGGAACTTGGGATGGTCCTCCAACTGCATGCAAGGATGACAACCTGCAGGATTGGGTCATCAGACTCACATATCACATCTGGAGGTTTGTTGGTCTTCAAGCATGTGTGTTTGATTTGTTGGATCTGCCTTTGGATAGCTTTGGAAGAGGTGAAGAGGAAAAGGCTACCTTTGCACACTGGCTTGAATTGAACAATGGCAGACACATGAGCATACTTGTGTCCAATCTCCTTGATCTTTTGACAATTTTCGCTTTGAATGTGGACCAGCTTTTCAGAAATTTTCACCCTTAACCTACATTTTAGAGCACTAGTGACTGATCTGTGCCATGATATCATGCTCTGTTTGATGCTGTTTTGTTGGTTTCTTTGTAAACACAATCTTTGATGATGTCCACCTTGGTATCCATTCAAGCCCTTTTCCTGGATTTCCCCAACCCTATTGATACTGCCCTTGAGTGGGAGATAGAACAGGTACAGTCCAGTCATAGCAACCATGAAATCAGATTTTTGGAGGACCCTGGAGAGGCATCATCCAGTCCTCCGACCTTGTCAGGCTCACAAAACTGCCTATGCTCTTCAACTCAACAATGCTTGCATGGCAACACGTGGAGGAGAGCCAAGCATACTGTAGACAAGATGAAGCATCCTGGCATCCCCAGGTCACTGCTGTCCAAGAAGCATGTACAACTCCTCAACATTCCTGTGTCCTACAATGCTAAAAAGCTCTACACAGCCAAAGGTGGGTTTGTCAGTAAGTGCCAGGCTAGCACATGGTCCAGGGAATGCACCCTCAATGGGTTGATCACAGATGGATTTACCATGGTGGAGTGGGATGGATGGTAAGTGTCTTCCATATAATTCTGTCATTTTCTCATTAGGCATCTTGTTCAAGCACTCCAATTACCATTATTGATGAAGAAGACAGCATTATAACTATCCTCGCAGGTCATTCCAATGGGAATGACTGGCACAATGTTCACAAGCAGATGAGCAACCTTTTGTAGGATGCTTCCTCCCAACTCAAAAGTATTCAATCCGAACATCAGGGCAATTTTGTATTGATATCCATTGGTGTTTCTTATGATGGTGGCCAGATGATTGGTATTGCTCCAAAGGTCCTTCCCAATGGTCATAAAACCAGGCACACAAACCCTCAACCAAATCCCTCATGGACAAGCTTCTCGCAGACAAGGCCTTTGTTCATGCTGCTGGATTCATGTGTAGTATGTTTTGTCCCAACCCTCCAGTGACCTTTTCTAATTTTTGTTTTCTTCACAGATACCTTTGCATTTTATGCTCCATAGCTGTACAAGGAATACATGGATCACCTCAACTCTCTCTTTGAGAAATATCCCCACTTTCGCAAGCCATTCCACAACAGCATCTTCCTCACTTGCATATTCAACTGTGGTCCTAGCATTGTCACCCTTGAACACATCAACAGCACCAACGTTCCTTTTGGACTTTGCATAATCTTTACTTGTGGTGCATTTGATCCAAAGAGAGGTGGACACCTCATTCTTTTCGATATCAGTCTTGTTATAGAGTTCCCTCCTGGCTCAACCATTCTCATACCCTCTGGCATGCTCTGACATGGCAACACTGCCATCCACCCAGGCAAAACATGACAATTGTTTATGCAGTTCTGTCCATGAGGGCTTTTTTGCTGGGTTGACTACAGTTTCCAGCTGATGAAGATGCTGTCCAGCTCTGAGCAAAGTCAGTTTGAACTTAGTCATTCTGAATAGTGCAAACATGCTGTCAATTTGTTTTCCAAGCTAGGGGAGCTGGAGTGGGATAGACAGACAGTGTTTGGTCTATGATATACTAGTAGCAGAGCTAATCCTCCAATCTGACACTTGGGATAGTTGTTTGACACAGTTGTCTAGGTGCTTACTACACATTACCCTTCTAGTATGTCATGTGATTTTAAGTCCTCTTTTCAACATGCCCCTGACTTTCTGCCTTTGGGCTCTTTGTTTCCTAACCTAACCTGCCCATGTTGATTTGAACTGCGGAATGCTTGGATGGGTTTTTTTCTGTGGACTGTCCATGTTGATTTGAACCAGGAAACACTTGGATGGTTTTTTTTTCTGCCCACTGTCCATGTTGATTTGAACTGTGGAATGCTTGAATGTTTTTTTTCTGCCCACTGTCCACATCAATCCAAATCACAGAATGCTTGTATAGGTGGCACCTTTCAACCTCGTCTTAGCTTGCCATCCCTGCAGTTTCAAACTGCGGAATGCTTGGATGAGTGGTATTTCTATCAACATGACCTGTTCTTGTTGATTCAAACAGTGGAACACTTGGATGGAAAGTGGTCATAGATTTACTCTTTACCATACAACCTTCTTTGTTCTGTAATACCCTCTTCTGATCCAAATGCATCATCAGTGCAGCAGGTACGCAACTTGTTGACTCCATTTTTCACATTGGCTCATTGTCATCGCTTGCCAGGAACAGGAAACACCTTCCTGTTCAACAAGATACATGAGGCCCTCATATACAAGAATGGCTATCACGCTGCTGTAGTGGTCATGGCCAGCACTGGCATGGCTGCAGGGACCATTTGTGGTATACATCTCCATTGCATTGACTCGTGACCCTGACCAAGCCCTTCAGGACAAACCTTGCATTCTTGGGATGGTTTTAGCAACCCCTCCATTTTCATACAGAAAGCAGCTGAGAAGGTTAGCCATCATATTTCTACCAACTACTGATGGATTGAGACCAACATGCTCCTGCTCAACAGGGGTAAGCCCTTCAGCATTACACCCTTTTTTCTCTTACGTCCTTCAAGTCTCTATGATAGATGCCCTCTATCTAGATCTCATTTGGGGTTGCCCATTGGTTACATTTTTCAAACTGCCCTTTTAATGGCATTCAGATTTGTCTGCTTGTGCTCGATGGCAGGATGTTGACTTGCTTTCTAACTAGATTATCAGTTTGGGTGATTTCTTTCAACTCCCACCTTGCAATGTGGAAGGCCAATAAGCTTGCTTTCCTTTCGAGTTGGAACCCTGGGTTTGCATGCCATCAATGACTGTTCAACTCAAAACAGTCCACAGGCAGGCAGATCCCAGTATGCCTTTTAGCTCCTTCTATCTTTTGCTTACACATGCCATTCAGTTTCCATGTGCATCTTAAATGAATGTCACATTGGATCACTTAGTCAGCACTCTATCAACATTCTCAAGACACTCCATTGTCCACTTGATCCACTCTTACTCCTTATGAACTGACCAGCCAAGCCACTTCGCCACCTTGCTCAACTTCCCAGTCCTCAATAGGAGTACGAGGCTGTCAACAGTCAAATCCACCCCCTCTCTTTGCAATACTACAGTGAGATGCCTGTAGATGTCTGTCTCTTGCTTAAAGCTGAATCACAAGTCATGCTTCACAGGAACCTTGGCACTGGTCTGTTCAATGGTACTCTTGATACTGTCATGTCCTTTCATCAGCTCGAAGAGCTAGATGGTCATGCAGGCTACAGTGAAGGTTGCATATGTTGAATTGACCTCAATTTGATCAGTGATCCTTCAGAACTGCTCTCCCCATATTACCCTTTCATTCAGTTCAAAATGCATGGTACCATCAAATTTGTATATTGCTGTCCAGAGCTATTTCAGGTCAAGGATGCACATTCTCAGATCGTTGCCATGCACACACAGGTCTGCCATCCTTGCTCCATCTGTACACCTCTGACCCTGGATCCCACCCAGGTCCCCCTCTCTCTCGCATGATCTATGACAATTCACAAGTCACAAGGATAGACCATATAGAAGCTTATCATTGATTTCAGCAGTATATTTGCTCCAGGTGCATTGTGCTGCCTCCCATTGGTCATCCATCTCAATGCCTTTACTGGTCAAGCCTACGTCACTCTCTTGAGGGCACAGTCCCTTCAAGGCCTGCAGATCTTCAACTTTGATCCCTTCAGAGTGAAACCCTCTTTTCTCTCTGCTCATTCATGCTGACCACTTCAAAAACAGATCAAAGTTAATCCCCTCATACTTGGTTGGCATCTCAAGGTGTTGTTCAGTGACCAGTTTACAAAGGTGTAGCATATCAATTGTATCATAAAAGCATTTACTACTTCCAGCACACCATCATAGCACCCTGATTGACCAACTGGATTGGATGACTAATATGATGCATTGGGAATACCAGACGGATGGGCTGAAATCAGGTGACATTAGCAGCATGTTGTAACCATAGCTTATGAGCTCCAATATGTCCATCCTCATGAGCAACCTGATTCCCCAGCTTGTCACTCTTTGAGATGTCCTTGCATATGCTTTCAAGTATTGCTCAGAGTTTTTTTCATAGTTGAATGTGTGTCCCTCTCAGCCCAATCCAAACTCAATCCCTCAGAGTATGTTCTCTGTTGCATTTCATTGATTCCATGTCTCCCATATGATCTATATACACCTTCTTTGCCTTGTTGCAACCATGGTTGTATCTATGATCGATTTCACTCAATATGATTTGTGCTTTGAAGATGCATTGATCTCTTCTCAATTTGACCCACCAAGGATGTTTACATACCTTCCCTTACACATGACTGACCAACAGTTAATCTCATATTATGTAACAATCAAAGTGAGTCCACCAAAGTGCCACCACCTGGCTGGAATATCTCTCCCTAGCTTGGATGAGGAATGGTCTATAACTAACAATTGTCAAACTAGTTATCTCAGGACTTTGTGCCAGATGGTTATTGTTGCTGTTTGGTATTACTCAGAAAAATGTGGCAACCTTGAGTTTGCAGCTGAGTGTGCAAGAAGGCTGCTTCAATGGATGGGCCTCACAATGGATCAGGCTTCAGATAAGGATGTGGTTGAAATTTCAATTGTGGAAAATGATATGAATCAGATCTTTCCTTCAATGGGTGATATTATGTAGTAGATGAATGAAATCTCAATTCCCCTACTTAACAATCATGTAAAATAACCTGGGAGAAAGGAATAATCCTGTGCCAGCAGCCTGCAGTTTCCACAATTTTATAAGCTTTTCCTCCGTTGTTCTGACCAGAAGGATGTAGATCTGCAATGAAACTGGAGTCAGTAGGATCTTTCTAGAACAATCCATATGCACATGTCATGGTAATATAAACATGAATCATTATGAGTGCTTCTGCCAAATGCTCCAATATGTGATGCCTTGGTGTTGGGGTAGGTCAGGTTAGTCCTACCCTTTTACTACTTTGTTCTCTGTTGCTATGCTAACTGCCAACGTATGCACATGTGTAACTCCTCCAGTGCAGACTCTCACTTGCTTTCCACATGGATGGAAAAGGTGTTGGATTCCTTTCTTTCAAGTATTTTCAATCTTCAGAAGGCCCACTTAGATCATCTTCAGAAACTACCATCAGTTTTTCAATGGATCTTATTGTTTACCCATGGCTTGGATGCATATTTGTGATGGTGCTCCTGAAAATCCCACAAGCTGTCACTCCTATGTTCTATGCATGCCTTGGATGCATATTTGTGATGGTGCTCCTGAAAATCCCACAAGCTGTCACTCCTGTGTTCTATGCATGCCTTGCACTGTTATGATGGCATTATAGAACTCGTCAAATGCTTATTATACTGATATAACAAAAGTTTGTAACTCTGGAATCTTTCATTGTTTTCAATCCCCAAAAGTTATTGTTAGTCTTAGCTTCACTGTTTATACTGTTTTACTGGCAGCACCTGTAGATGTTGCAGAGATCAGGAGAGCCCTATTACCATAGCTATTGCTCAATCCCATTGACTTGGCCTTCTTTACTCTGTATCTCTTTCTTCCTGAAGTTATTCTGTTAGTACACATCCCTGCTCTGTGCTTGCCAATAATATGCTCATCAGAATTCAAAACTCTATCTTCTAAAGTGTAATTTTGTGCTTACTTCTTTTCCTCCATGTGATGGGCAGGTAGGGAACTTCCACCTTGAAAGCTCTGCTCTGGGCCATGCCATATAACAAAAAGTGTTGGTGTCAGTATAAATAGTACCATACTAACTCACATTATTTAATCATTACCACTAGATCTGCATAATGGTAGTCTTTTACTCTCACTCCTTACCATCTCTGACTTAACCAGCCAGACTACTTTGAAGTTTACAAGATGGAAGGTCATTCTAAGATGATTAATAATGAAAATCAGAAGAAGTAGAATGCTTTTTGCTATTCTCTTCTGCCTTGCTACATCCAGTGCTTCTGATTCTGGAAGCCATTAGATCAAGAACTATTGATGCTGATGTCATCTTAAATACACAAATCTTTATTATACAATTGGATGTACATACTATCTCCTAGAATGCAAGAATATAGATACATCATCTCCAGCCTTGTCATAGAATCCTCTATTGCACACTACATTTAGCCTTGGAGGAATTCTTTTTCTACTACTTGCACCACAATATAATTTCCTGTACTGAAATATATTTATTGTAAGGAAGCATAAAAATATAAACATATATATAATTGAGGATAAATTAACAACAATACAACTAATGTCTTTTTCATCCATGCAATTAGAAGTGTATTATTTTAACTATAGCTTGGTTGAAAAGACTGCAGGAGTTCTATATAAACTAATGGAGGAGGCTAGATAAATAGATGCCATTATCATATTACTCAGCTGCAAAGAAAGAGTTCAGAATAAAGTAATAAGACCTCAACATGATGCATCTTACAGAGATGTCAAGGACTCTTGACAGAATGGCCAGGGCACCCTCAAGACACTATGTAGGCTCATTCTCTCCCTTCTCTTCATCAATCTCTCCTGCAGTATGTTTACCTCTTTGTTCTACCAGGTTAATGGTTGACCTGTGTCCTTAGAGCTCTACAAGAATTCCCTCATTGCATTTTGCAGTATGGTTGCCTACCACACCAAGTATACCGCTGAGGGTGAACTGGACCAAACTACTGCCAGCACATTTCCAGAAGCACGAGCCATCACCAAGGAGGTCCTTAACACCTTGACATCAACTCCTTCAAAGTATATGAAAAGCACATGCATGTGACGGTGGCCAATCCATTCAATAGGGGGGAGGAGATTAGCGTGTTCAATGTGCTGTTGCTGTACTGAATGTAGATACCTTTGTGTGATCAATGTCAATGCATGGCTGCTAATCAATGCAATCCTACAAGTGTGACTGATATCTGCCAGCATGTGAACCTACATAACTCACACCGATGCACAACTGAGATCAATCCACCTTCATAATGCCCCTCCATTGTTTCCAACCTTTTTTCTCAAAAGTGCACTATCAAGGACCTCCTTGACTTCAAACAGGATGACCTGGGATACATCAATGCCAAGGTCATCGTGATCTGGCTCCCAAGGAATCATGTCTACTGCATCCTTGTCAAGCTCTCAGAGCACTGGTTGCAAGTCCAAGTCCCATATAAGGACCATATGGCATTTCACCCTCACAAACATATTTCCATTTCTCTCAAGGGCACAAGAATCAATCCCTGTCATAATCCAACCCCATGGCAAGTCCTTCTGATAACCCTCTGCTTTCCACATGGTGTTGCCCTATGCTATCTTAGTGGTACTAACAAGGGAACACTCATCAATACATGGGAGTATATATATATGTGCCTATCCCATGCCAAATACCTGACCCCCATCCAGATGAATGGTACTATCCAAGCCCTGCATTGACCATGATAAATGTAGTACAATCATCATTTGTGCTTGTTTCCGCCCTTGTCAATATCCAGCCAGAATGGCCAGAACCTTCCAAGGAATGAAAAGCCAACCCAACAATCAATCAACCCTACAGTCTTCTTGGGGACATCAAAAAGGGATGGTCACTCATCCACGTCATCAGTGTTGTTTCTTCTGTAGGCCTGGTGAGAAAGACAAGGACCAACGGTATGTGCCTCCCTCTTTTGTTTACCACCACTTACCTGTCCATGCAAAGCTGAGCTGCTCTCTTAATCTTGTTGATGAATCTGTCTTTGGTTCATCCATCATCGCAAACTGCTTCCAGAAGTGACAAGAAGAATGGTTACCCAAAGCCGAGGAAGGTAACATAATTATTTTGCATAACCTCAAGGTGTGTCTTCACTCAAAGAGGATCTACATTATGGCCAACACCTTTACAGGCTTTCCAGTTCAAGGACACCCTCTCACTAATAGGTTATCAAGACAAACTTCTTTAGGCTGTCTACGATCCAGAGACATATGCTATCCAATCTTTTAACATGACAGATGGGCCATATTGGAAAACGCAAAATGACAATGGGATCAGAAAGTGTCTATACCTTGTGCAATGGTGGGAGGGGCAACACACATTGCAAGGGGGTAGCATATCAGCCCCTCGCCAATGCCACCTTTTGATCTTCAAAGCCTCTTCAGACTTCCCTCCATCTGAGTTCTTCGATCATACTGTTGAGGTATGTGAATTCATGTCATGAGACCTTGCTCACCATGCCTTTCAAGGGTCCTCAATGTATTCAAAATGCCAACAACCACAGTGTTTATGTTACTGACTACATGCCCAATCCCTCCTTCTTTTTGATTGGTGGTGTGTGGTGTCCTCCAAAACTGATCGGTTATGTACTGCAGTGTGAAATGTAGGATGATGCATGCATTATTGCCAAAGTGATGAAGCCAGGTGAGTACTGGCATTTCAACAATATTCATGCCAAATGGAATCAGGTAGAAAGGGTTCAATGACTAGACATGACTGACCCGAAAAGTCAGCCACATCTCAAGGCTCTCTTGTAGTGCATACATGTCATGCTGCTGTCCTGTCTCATTGATCCACATCCAGGTGAAAACGTCAACTTGGACTGGGTCACACTGAAGATGACACAACGACCTGCATCACAGAGGTTCATATTGGTGATTTACCTCGCCCCTTTCTGATGCACACCATAGGCACAAGTTGGAATGGCAGAAAGAGGTTCTTCTGACAACATTTACCCTGTTGGAATTTAGCCTGCATCATGCACTATTGCTACCCACCCCACACATCTTCACTATTTTGGCTTGTGTTTCTGACTTTTTCCCATCCAACATCTTAGACATGGCTGTGTATGCATGCCTCAGATGCAAATTGATATAACCATCAAACATTTTTGGATGATCATCCATTCATTACATTACAGCATCCAGAAAGTCAACTATAAATGTCCTTGTGGTGCTATCACTTGCTGGGTCTATTTGCTGTATATTTGCATCAAGGATGATGAGGGTTCTGAACTCCTGGTGTTGCTCTCTGGGAAAGAGGTACGTGTATATGACATGTATCACCACCAAAACAAAATGCTGTCATCAGTATCAGTTGCTCAAGATATCAAACTGGTCAACAACTGGTCAACCTTCACAATGATCCTTGTGCCTTTGAGGCATTGCTCTCTGTTGTGGATCTGGTCTTGGGTAACCTGAGAGAGGTTCATGAGTTTTGGTCACAAAACAAGGATAGACATACAGATGCCCCTCTGATGGCATTTATAATCCAGAGCTGGAATGTAAATGAAGAAGTGTATCAGCCTTGTAGTAGTGGATGGAAAATGCACATGGTTCTTGCAGCTTTGACAGGTGCTTTGCTATGCTAATGCCAGCTTTTGGGTCCAATTGGGACCCCTCACGCGCTTGCGGGGAATTATATTGAAGAAGGATCCACTCAGTGACATCCCCAATCTGACAACAATTGCTCTCTGAAGGCAACTTGACTGGCAAAGCGCATGCTGCGTACCAACTCTGGGAGAGAATCAATGGGTTGCTCAAGCATTGAAAGCATCGCTCCATGTCACCAACAAGGGAGTTAGTGGTGTTCTGAATGAGGGGCTATGGGAGCAATGCGAGACCATTGCAAACAAGGGCACCTTGGCATATTGCAGCAACACTTTTCGTCTGCCACATATGGTTGGCATATGTGCAGAGCCTAGCCAGAGCCCTCATATTAGGGCAGAGATGCAATACAGTGGTAAGAGAATGAGTGGACATCAAAATTATAGTGTCATATATGACTTTGACTCTGACATTTGTACATGCTGTGCCAGCCTCTCAAAGCTGCACTTGCTGCTCGAGCCTCAACCCGCACCTTGTAATAAGCAACAATGTATCACAGCACTTTCAAAACATCAAGGCAATCAAAACATGTTGGGACCTGATGTGGATGACATGCTCCTCCTTGATGTACTCTTGCTCCAATGCTATGGGTTTCTTGTGGAGGAAATGGGAAATGACAGTGAGGCAGGTGAGTTTGGGATCCCCACAGCTATGATGGACATGGATATGGTTAGAAGGATAATCATAGAGAAGAATGTGTCATCAACCCACCTATCTGAACCTGCAACCCAGTACATCGTCAGTGCGCTCATTCAAGAATGGGATATTCCTGACAAGTTCTGGGACCTCAGAAATGGACAACTATGGGATAGAAATCCTGGCTTCTTCAAGTTTTCGCCTCTCGCATTGACAGAGATTGGAGGGGACAGCATTTTAAATGGTTATACCATCAATTTGACATCATACAGATATGCTTGGCCATGGATTCTCTCCTTCCAGTCGTCCATTGCCGCTGCACTGTGCATCAGAGCGAGATGGGAACCTTCGTTGGAGGACATGGTCATCAAGGCATGTCATAACAGATATTACATTCATCTCTTTCTAGTCATGTCACACCATAATTTGAGTGTGCACATCCATCCTCTGCCCAAATTTGAGCATGTGCCTAACCAATCTGACTTTTATGCTTATTAGCAGATTGTAGTGTCACTGCTGGAGGACCCCTGCCTGAAAGCATCCATATTGCAAGGTGGCATCTTGCATCATATTTGTATGCATATGTCAAGCTGGAGAACATTGCAGATGGCCTGTCGAAAACCACCATCACAGACAGTTTGTGTTAGAAGGATGCTAATCAATCTGATGTCATTTTCGTTGAGGATTCTGTCTCCCAAGAGGAAATAGAGCGATTGTGCAGCCACATATACATCAACAACAGTGGGCCAATAGTCTTCTCTGCATCATTTTGCTGAGTGCATCCTCAGATGGCCATCAAGAAAAGGTCTTGTCCTTTTTTCCCACACCCAATGTCTGGGACAAGTCAGCTTACAGCATGCCTGCATGGTGCAACTCAGCAGAGGTTAAATTCACTTCTCCGATGGCAGGTTTGCAATCTGAATCCAACCTGAACAATGCTACTGTGCACACGTGCATAATAAGCAGTGGTGGAAGAGCCACATGCAACTTCATCACAAAGAGACATTGGCATTTGTAGAGCACATTGAAGAGGCATGTGATCAATTTCTGATATCACTCTCTTGTCATTAACTAGCCATATTGAATATCAAAGCTATCTCAGCTGTTAATCTCTGATAGGTATTCCACCTCTTTGATTGCATGATCAAAGTGTTGCATGTGTGCCAGGTGAACGGTGGACCACTTCCATTGTTGACGTAAGCAACACGATGTATACTTCTGGCTCTGATCTCCCCAGGTAGTCACTCTTTGTCCTTCCCTCACCATCATGTCTACCATCTCAGACAACACACTGCAAACTAAACCAGAGCAAGACTTGCTCAAGGCACACGACAAAGCTATCGAACACCTCAATGCCATCACAATGTGCAACCTGGTCAACAAGGAAGATCTCACTGAGGAGAAGATGGACTGGGTGCAAGACTGGAAAAAGGCCATCGTAAGTCTATGTCTCCTTCACTCCTTCCATTGCTTATTATTCTTAGGGTTCCATGATGGATGTTACTGGCAAGGTGTGCTGGGCAGGCATCAAAGCCAAGATCAACCAGGCATTTGTCAACAAAATCAAGGCACTGAACAAGATCAGCATTCGTTGGAAGGAAGAGGCATTGTCCTCTTTCTTGAATCAAGCCCAGTGGCAAAAGGGGTTAACAAGAAGGCAAAGCTGTAAAGAGGGCTTGAGAGGTGCAGGGAGACTTGAATTTCTTCGTTAAAGGCTTATTGCTTTAAAGGCTATAAACAAGAGCTACGAATTCTGTCTGATATTATAAGTATCCAGCTCCACATCATTCCCTAGTCCAAGAGAGCATTCCTGATAGCAATGCCCAAACCCAGATTCTAAATTTCTGATTTTCATAGTGTTTTTTGTTTCAACTCCAAGCACCAAATGTTTGTTAGACATGACTCCAAGTCTGAGCTATAGGTTGTCTTTATCCAGACCTTGAATCCAGGTCCTGAAGTTGTGGTTTTCATAGTCTTACCATTCCTCATCACTATCACTTCATTAGCATTCCAGCCAATACCTTAATTAGGTATGGAGTAGTGATATAGAACACATGGAAATACCTCCCTTCACAGACAAAGGAGTTTGTTGTAGAAAGTATATATATATATGCATTGTGTGGCCTAGGAACTTCTGCACTGAGTTATACAACGGCAATATTTTCCAGTGGAAGATGCTCAATTGTAGTAAACAGTATTCAAAGATGTTCATAGTGTAAGCGTTCATAGATGTTTGTAGTAGATGTCACATTTGGTGTTCATTGATGTTCATAGTGAGTGTTTGTAGACATTTGTAGTAAATGGCAATGACCTGCGGATGTTGTAGTAGATGTCGCAGTTGGTGTTCGTTGACGTTCATAGTAAATTGGAATGATCTATGGTTGCTTGTAGCAGATGTTCTAATTAGTGTTCATTGATATTTGGTGTGAGTGTTCATCTATATTCATAGTAAATGGGAATGATTTGTGGATGTTTATGGTAGATGTCACAGTTAGTATTTGTAGACATTCATAATAATAAGTGTTCATAGATATTCATAGTAAATTACCAATAGTATTCATAGATGGTTGCAGTAATCTTTTGTAGATGTTCATAGTAGATTCATAGTGTTCATAGGTGTTTGTAGTAACTAGTTCATAGATGTTTGTCAATGTTCGTAATGGGTGTTCACACACATTTGTAGTGGATGTTCATACACCAATCTTAAAAGGCTCGTAGGAACTATTTTATATGGCGAAGTACAGAGAACAGGTCTACAAAATGTGGGATGATCTTATTATTATTATTCCCTCATATCCATGTCCATTCTTTCCTTGATGTGTGCTAGCATAGCCTCTACATGAGGCAAATAATCTTCTAAGATGGCTACAATGCACCTCAAGAGCAATTAAACTTCTTCATTTGCAAATGCCATCCTTGGGGGAGTGGGAGAATTGTGAGCAATAGTGGGCGAACATTGTATAATACTACCTCCAGTGTCAAATTTAGCAGTTCCAGTGTACCACTTCACCAGCAACTCAGTGTCATAGTCATCAGCGTTGGTGTTATCAACACATACCCCACAGTGGACAACGCATCCAGAGAACAGATGTGAATGTGTGAAGTAGGAGGGGAAAGTGTGTGTAGGCAGTACATGCTATCAATATTGGACGCATCCTTAGGCACTGCACCATTCTTCTGAAGATGTGAGGACCACATTCAGTATACACCTAACAAAGTAACCAACACCCACCTGATCCAGAGAGTGGATGTACATGTAAGAAGTGTGAGGGGACAGCATGCATGGGCAGTACATGCTATCAATGTCAGACATGTCCTCAAGCATAGCATGATTATCCTGAAGATGCAAGGACCACCTGTAGTACACACCTGACGAAGTAACCTACACTTACCTAATCTGGAGAGTTGGTGTACATGTTGGAAGTGTGAGGGGATGGTGTGTGCAGGCAGTATATGGTATCAATGTCAGATGTGTCCTCAAGCACAGCACAATTTTCCTGAAATTGCAAGGATCAAATTCAGTATGCACCTGACAAAGTAACCTGCACCCACCTGATCCAGAGAGTGGGTATACATGTTGGAAGCATGTGTGGATGGTGTACATGGGCAGTACACGCTATTGATGTTGGACATGTCCTCAAGCACAGCACTGTTCTCCTGAAGCCACAAGGACCACCTTTAGTACACACACGACAACAAATCCTACATGCACCTGATCCGTAGAGTGGATGTGAGTGTTGGAAGCACAAGGGGATGGAGTGCTCTGCTAGTACATACTATGAATAATCTTGGACAAGTCTTCAGATGCTGTGTTATTCTCCTGAACATGCAAGAACCTCCCTGAGTACACATGCCCAACAATGCAGTAACTTACATGCACCTGAGAAGCACAATTCACTCCAGCCTGTGTGCAGTGCTCCAGTTGGTGTGTGTCATGATTTCCGATGCTGTTGTTGGCATGCTTGCATTGTATATTGTCGTTGTTGTAGACCGACAGCTTGCACTTCATAGTGTGTAGCTCTTGTGGCATAACTATTGTTGTGGCTTGTGAGGGAGATCAGCACACATGACAATTGGCAAAGCATCCACCAATGAAGGTGGAAGAGGTTGACAATTACAGCAGTTACTAAAACTAATGGCACTCATGACTTTTCCAAAATTATGTGACCAGATTGGGAAGTCACTGTGGAAACACCCTAGTTCATGATAGTGAAATCTGATGTGATGTAGCTTTTAACTAGACATCCAACTTTACAAAACAAAAATAAGATTAAATAAGACTAAAATCAGATAGGCTCATCCAGGATGCAAGTGTCCTTTTCGTGATGACACCTGATTTTCCAACTTTCTCTGACCACACATGAATTACATCCAATATCAGTATCTTTCAGAGACCTCATTCAAAGTAAGCTATTTCCTCTTTCTTTGCCATAATCATACCCTTACCTCTTACTTTCCACCCTCTGATTTTTTGACTGCTTGTGAGTACAAGCTTTATATCTTTTTTTCCCTCTAAGTCTAACAACCATGAGCCTCAAGCTGGAGCTTACCCCAGATATCAAAAAGCTTCAACTTGATTATGAAAAAAGTGACCTGGAGGCCAGGGTCAGCCTCCAACTGAACACATTGGGTACAGCTTTTAATGTTACCCCACAGCATCTTTGCATTACAATCAATGGTCACAAGAGGCCCCTTGTCGATTATCACAACAGCGAAACTGAGTCAGAGTCAGACTCGGAGATGACATTGGGGATCACCAAAGTGGTGAGTACCTCCCTACCATAGTGTTTCCTTGTCTAATTCTCATTCCAGGTTTCTGACAAACCGAACCCTGCTAACACTAGCATGCATGTTATCTCTTTGCAATCACCATTAACTGGCACTTTCTTACTAGTCCAGCCATCTTTCGTGAACTGTTCTCTTCACTATGGACCCAGCTTATCTGACCAAGAGTGAGTGGTATCCATTGTTCCCCTTTGTTATGAGTGCTGAATGTTTCCCACAGAGATTGTCAACCTGAGTGACACCAAGCTCCTTGCTCTTGGGTTTGTGGGAGAAAGTGAGCCCCTTTAGCATTATACACATCTATCTCTCACTCATTATTATCCATCCATCCACCTTGTAGACATTGCACCAGGTGTTAAAAGTATCGTTAGCAAAATCAGGGCTGACCCAGATCACCTAGGCAGTAAATCACTCCACTTTGTTTTCACATGTCCCATTTTCCACTTAGTACTAACATCTTCTGTTTTCGGGTGTGACCTGCTTCATGGTTGACTGTCTCATGTGCAAGGCCAGGGTTGAGTCTCACTCACAAGATGCTACTCAGCTACCAGACTCTCCTATCCCTTCCTCTGTGCAGTCTGGGCAAATGGGCATTCACCCTGTTCTCATGTCACAATCACATCTGCCCTATAGAATACCCCCTTTTCCTCAATTTGTACAGCAACAATATGGTGCTAATCCTGCCATCTAAAACATCAGAACCTCTCAATAGGACGTCTACAGATCATGAGGCATCATAGTCATGATTAGGGAACTGCTAGATCCAATGCTGTGAGTCACACTTTCCCTCTGCTCTGGGGAGGATCTAGGGGAACTTGTGGGGATGGGAAACTACTGCTATAGTTAGAGATATAGCAGGGGTAGAGAAGCGTTCAAGAGGGGATAGCTGCAAGCTCCATCTGAAGGCAATGTGAGTGGAAATGAAGAGAAAAGAGGAAGACATACTGCAGACTGCACAAGGCAGTGATGCACTTGTAATAGGTCTGTATAGTGGTGTACAGGATAAGATCAGATATGAGATGAAAGGGGAAGCAAAGCAGTGCAAAAGAAAATGAGGTACCCAGCTACTCCGTGGTTGGGTTTCCCATGTCCAAATCTCCCATCGGATATACCAGGTACATGTCCCAGTCCAAGGTACTCAGGAGGCCCACTGCTATGAATGCTTCAGTAGCACAATCGATGGTGTGATGCAACTCAGTGTATCGCACCTCAATCTTGGCCCAGCCTATAACATTACCCTCTTGTTGTGACTGAGGCTCCAACTCAGTAGCCATCGGGGTCTCTGTTGTTCCAGACAACATTGTTGTTGTCCCAGTTGTCCCACCAAGCATTATCGCATTCCACTGCAGAGAGTATCCTCTAAGACCACAGTGAGCGCATCAGTAGGGGTTGCAGGGGCAGGAGTATTGGGGGTGTCCTGGGGCGCAGATGAGGCAGAACTTACAGGTGTAGAGGGGGCAGTTGGGATGGAAGTCAGTATCATCATTGCAAGAGTAGCAACGGGGCCTCTCTGGGGGAGCAAGTTCAGAGGGATTGACTCTTCAGGGGGTACAGTGTACCTGTGGAGTGGGCAGTGGACTGCCCAGTTGAATTGTGGCAGGTAGGTGGTATGGCGTGGAGAAATATTCTCCTGCTCAAAGTTCCCAGCCTGCCTGGGTGACCTCCGAATCGGAATTGCTGATTGAGTCAAGTGATGGTAGGGACGAGGGGGAAGGACTGGGAAAGGAGGAGGGGGTGTGGGAGGTTGTGCCCAGT